>VZZY01010532.1:79967-99477 GCA_013400335.1 Eurystomus gularis
TGGTCACCACAGTACAAGAAAGACATTGAGGTGCTGGAGTGGTTACAGAGAAGGGCAACGAAGCTGGTGAAAGGGCTGGAAAGCATGCCCTATGAAGAGAGGCTGAGGGAACTGGGCTTGTTTAGTCTAGAGAAGAGGAGACTGAGAGGAGACCTTATTGCCCTCTACAACTACCTAAAAGGAGGTTGTAGCGAGGCTGGTGTTAGTCTCTTCTCTCAAATTAGTAACTATAGGACAAGGGGAAAGGGCCTCAAGTTGTGTCAGGGGAGGTTTAGATTAGATATTAGGAAGAAATTCTTCACTGAGAGGGTAGTTAGGCACTGGAACAGACTGCCCAAGGAGGTGGTGGAGTCACCATCCCTAGAGGTGTTTAAAGAACAAATAGATGCAGCACTTGAGGATATGGTGCAGAGATCAGAGAGATGCTACGACAACGGTTGGACTTGATGACCCTGGAGATCCTTTCCAACCATAATGATTCTGTGATTCTGTAATAAAGCCTTCTACAGGCTGAAAATAGGTTTCAACAGGAGTCTTTAGGTGTGTGAGTCTCCATATACATTAACATCTGCATGCCAAAGATTTGGATAGGTATTTTCAATGCTAGGTATACTGCTTCATTAGCATTTTCTTTCAAATTACTTAGCCTAAGGTAATAGTTTTTCTGCATTTTATTTGCTGCGTGTCAGATATAGTTGTGCTTCTGAAAGGCAAAAAAAAGTAACAACTTGGCAATGGAGGAGATGCATACACACCAGATGAACTAAAATGCTTTAGAAAAATAACAACAGATTATGTGTATGTGAAAACTAAAGCTACATTGGCATTTTTATTTTTCCAATTCATTCAATTTTTTTCCGGCAAAAGGCTTCAAGTTGAAAGGCAGAGCATTTTGTTTAACTACAGGAGAACTTCACCACGGATGGCAGCAATGCAAGTTTCTATGCATTTCCAAAGCTGCTGTCTACTCTTTCTTGGAGAGACTGCTCTGGAAATCCATTTTTCACATTCCTCATTTGGTACATGAGCTATTTTTTAAAATATCACTTACATATTTCTTAATTTATAGCAGTTTTCAATTCCTTTATTTCATCATCAAAAGGTATGAGCAGTGAAGATGTGAGCTTCCTGCTACTACTCAGCAATACCAGACCAGCCATGTCAACCCTTCACTGTTTTAGTACCATGCTAGATGACGTTGCCACATGCTGGTTTCTTTAAAGATCACTCGTCCTCTTCTACTGCATCTGCAGAACTCAAGCTTTCACTATGCTACCAAAACCCAAGAAACCTTAAGATTATCATTATTAAGCTCCACAATCTTATCACAGTACATAAAAGCATGAAAGAAACAGGAACCACTTCCTTCAGTCAACAAAGGAAGGTCACGCTTTCTCCCAGAGGAGATCCTGTATTGCACTGTCTCCTGTGTCTCTCTCAGTCAGACCCATCTCTTCCAGAAGAAAGCAGAGTCCTACAAAAACCTTTGCACACATTAGGTCTTTCCAGTGAAAGGAAATTTGTTATCCACCAGAGAAGCCCAGAAGGAAAATGTTTTGCCAGCTGTTAAAGAATATCAGGTTTTACCATTTTGCCACTTTCTTTATTTCATTGGTCTAATCATGAAGTGGCATTGATGTGTTTGAGATGTGTATGCTGCATTAATGACAGTATCATTCCAATCTCCACCCTGTGACGTAAGTTCATCACTTGGGCAAGTCCACTTTGTTGTCCAGATCCTGGTGGTCACCATTGCCAGTGAAAGCACCAAGGCAGTTCACTTCTGCACCAAAAACACCACTGGCCTCAATTTAGAAACTAGGCTTCAGGTTTAGAAGGAATTATCCACTGAGCACCAATACAGTGGTGGTTTCTGCTCTCATCCAGGGCTGTCCAGGCATATAAGCCTCCGGGTTTTTGCCAGGGTCATGGGCACAATGCCTACTGAGATTATACTTGGGACAGAATCAATTGTTAAATGCTATCAACCATCGGTTTACAAATTGGCTAGATTGGAGAATTATAAGGGGTGTGGGTGCAACTTATTATCAGGTCATTAATCACTTTCGTAATGTCCCATTTAGCTACAGCTGGCAGAGAGTATTGAGAAAGGCAGGTGACTTATGTGCAATATGTAAGGTTCCCTTTTAGTGGACCATAGGCAAGAATTCATCCTGCTGAGTGAGTGGCCCAAGCCCCACACCGCAACTTCTATTTTTTTTTTTTATCCCTTCAGTTCCTATTGTAGGGGCATAAAAGGGTTAACTGTGCTGCCTTTCAGAGGAGTGATTGCCCTCTCCCAGCCCCTCATTTTCTCCTGTAGCAATTTCAGCAGTGTTGAGATACAGCCGGTGGACAGTGTCTGCAGCACTGCCCCCAGGTATTCGCAGAGCTATCGGTTTCTTGCCATAGATCATTCCTTCCCAGACTGCAAGTTCAACCCAGTTTGCCTTGGAAGAGTTCACACTTCCAGGGCAAAGGCCAGTCAGGGCGAGGTCTGCCACTGACTTTTACCCTCCTATTCCCACTGTAGGTGCTGCCACTCAGATCAGCCCATCCCATCCCATGCTCAGAAGTGACTATATTGCATAATGTTTCTGCCCAAGTCATCACGTGTGGAGGTGGATTCTGAGGTTTTTGCCAATTATGTTTTATAGCACCCTGAATCATTTCTCTGAGAGCCTGGACATGTATCTTTAAAGCATCCAGTAGCCTTTTAACAAGCAGTCTAAGGTGGTCAGGGCCCACCAGCACAGCAGTCAGTATCCCATGCCCCCCCTTCTCATACATTGCCTAGATACAGGCAGTCTTTTGTACTCCTACTGCCAGCAGCTCTGATAATCCTTTTACCCATATAGCAACATGCTCTCTCTTTTCTTTGGGGTGCACACTCCCCCAGCCCAATAAGTCACTTGGGATGTGATCAACTAGTTCTCTGCTGGCCCCTCACTCAGAAACTCCCCAGGACCGCAAAACTCTGCTGCCTCATTGTCATTCAGCAGTATCCAGCCTCCCTTAGTTAAAGAGGCTCCTCAAATATTTCATTTCAGTTTCACCTATCTTGTGTGGAAATCTGTCCTGGAGCTCATCAAGCTAGAATTTCAACCAGGGGGTAGTACAGACAGTGGTATGGGAGTTTCTGCCATGTGGTCCCATATGTGTGTCTGTTTTAATAACAGGCTGCACCTCCTTTTTCTCGAATTTCTCTGTTTCATCAGAACTTTTCAGGGTCTTACTAAGTGGCTCCATACAAATCCTTAGGGTCTGCACCCTTGATTAGCTTTTGGATTTGGACAGCAGTGGAGGAATTGTATGTTTGTGCCAGCATAAGCTTAATCAACAAATGTATCCACTCCTTTTTTCCTTTCAGTTCTCTCTCCAAATAACATAATTTGGATTCTAACCCTTCAGAATAATCCTGTGCCTGCACTAAACAGGCTCCTGGGACAGCGCATGGACCCTTTATATTTGCGCCACCCTGAAACCTTATAGGGCTTTGTTCCAGCCTTTCCATGACCACCAGAGGGTCGTACCACTTCTCCCTCACCCTTTTTACATCTGGGGGACAAGGTGCACGATTGTGCCTCCATAGTAATTCCTCTATTGACATCCTGCTGACTGCACCGATAATGTCACAAAGACACACACAAAACAGACAGCAGCAGNAACAGGCTCCTGGGACAGCGCATGGACCCTTTATATTTGCGCCACCCTGAAACCTTATAGGGCTTTGTTCCAGCCTTTCCATGACCACCAGAGGGTCGTACCACTTCTCCCTCACCCTTTTTACATCTGGGGGACAAGGTGCACGATTGTGCCTCCATAGTAATTCCTCTATTGACATCCTGCTGACTGCACCGATAATGTCACAAAGACACACACAAAACAGACAGCAGCAGCTACCCAAAAATGCAGATTTCTTGTAACCAAAATTACTCAGCATTCCTTCTGACAAAATCAAATTACAAGTTTGGATGTCAGTCAGGAATACACTACTACACAACTAATTCCTAAGGTTTAGGGATTATTTTTCTACTTTTCTATAAAGATGAACCAAAATGTGCACACACTCACTTATAAAAGGAAAACCTCCCAAAAGGCATCTCTCACCCAAAGGCGGGCAAGGGCTCACTCAAGGATATATCCAAAAGGAATATTCACTCACTAAATGGGGGACGAGGCTCACTCAATCTACAGAAGTATCCTTGGATGGCATCCCATGTATCCAAGGGCAGTNTTTAGGGATTATTTTTCTACTTTTCTATAAAGATGAACCAAAATGTGCACACACTCACTTATAAAAGGAAAACCTCCCAAAAGGCATCTCTCACCCAAAGGCGGGCAAGGGCTCACTCAAGGATATATCCAAAAGGAATATTCACTCACTAAATGGGGGACGAGGCTCACTCAATCTACAGAAGTATCCTTGGATGGCATCCCATGTATCCAAGGGCAGTATTCATAACTGACTGCTCTGAGGAAACCAACTCAAATCAACTCTCCAGCAAGGCTCCATTTATACCCTAGGCAAGTGTGCACTGTGGCCATACTTAATTAGTTGGGGGCAAGTGCACAAAAAAGGCAGGATAAGAGCCTGAACACTGAGGCACTGGTTAATCGCCATGAGTTGCCATTTAAGGGCTGTGAGGCACCAAACTGATCTTTATTGGGTCTCTGGCAAGCCCTGGCCTTTATTAGATGTCAGAATGGTTGCGCCTGCCACATCATTACTTATTCTTTATCTCTTGGACTATTTTTATTTCTCCCCTTTTACCACAGAAAGTACAATTTAGGAACTGTTTTCTCATTTACAAGATTATAAATCATACATCTATTCTCTCATTATTTTTCTCCATAGACTTAAATCCTCAGAAGAATTTCAATAAGGATACTCCAGGTAGTGAGTCTTGGTTGTTGGAATACATTGTTTGTTCATTCTAATTTTTATCAGCTACTTCTAGACATAATCAAAAATTATATGCTTCTCTGTTTACTGTTGGCTAAAAAAAAATCCCTTCTAAACATACAAACAAACCCTACACCGGAGTGTGAAACATGAAGATTACTGTTCTGATCACAGTGAAAGGGACGTTCATAGACAAAGCTAGCACTCAGGATGTCTTCCTGTCCTAAGTCGGATAAAGCATGAGGTCTGCCAGGCACCTAATTCTTTAAACAAAAAAAGATGGTGGGACTGAACAAGGAGGGGAATGGAGAATTGGAAGAATTGTAATGTTCTTTAAATACTTTGGTTACTGCAATCTCTCTGCTATTTCTGATATGAATAGAAAAAGAAGAAACTAACACAACTAAAAAAAAAACCCAGAATAAATGCATAAGCTTTGACATGTAGCTGCAGGAATAGTACAGCTTTAGAATAGTTTGCCCTTGTGTTCTTTAAGGTTTCAAAGAACAAAAACAAGAACTATGTTTCTGTGAAAGCTTAAACAGAACTATAACTTTCACAGGTTGTTACCTTCTTTGAAGTCAATGAGAATATTTGCATGTGGAAGTTTAGTATCCTTAAGTCAACAGTCTCTATTCTCCCAAGCCATGCCCAGAACAGGAAAAACAGAAAATCAGCAGTCCAAAATATTTGAAACACTAAAAACAAAAACTCAGTGCCAAAATTGTTATCATTTGTTTACATGAATGTGTTGCAATTAGTTTGAGAAGATGAGAGATTTTAAAAACCAGCAACTTTACTACAAATTTAGTTACTTCCAATTATTTTATCTTAGTTTTCAGAAGTCCTGCTTTCAAAAGAGCAGAACAGCTAGCCTCATGCCCTAATGATGATGGCAAAAAAACCCCCAAACACAGGAAAAAAACACACTCAAAAATACTGAGGCAATTGTTTCAAGAAAGAACTATTCATTTACAACAAAATTGCATTATTTTTCATGCTAAAGCCAAAAGACATCAGTTAAACTCTTATGAGAACACTTCCAGAGCCTAAGCTGAGATGGATAAGCAATTTATCAAGTGTCTCTCAAGTCACAGAAACAAAACACTCTCTACAACCAGCATAAAGACTCTTTAGAAAAATCAATTTGCTTAATACTATCTAAAAATATTTTAAGACAAATGGGTGAACTGGGACAACAATGAGGGGAAAAAAAATCCTCTCTATTTCAGGAAATACATGTGGCCAAAATTACATCATGAAAAAATCTCTGATCAACATTCAGGACCTGGGAAAACTCAGTATCAGGTGTAGTGATAGAAGGCTTAGTAACCTCAAAGTTTATATGCTTGCCTTTTTCCCCTCCACAGTTCTGTAATTGTACAGGCTCCTCAATGAGCACAAAGAGTAAATGTGTCTAGAAGAAGTAAAATGGGTTATTTCTCCACTTCTCTATTTATGCATCACATGGTCTTTTGCACCCAGACAATGTTCTGGAGCATCCTGTCACAATATTTCAAACGACACTAAGGTTACATTTATGTGAACACTTTGAAAAATAAGCTTTGTTGTCTTCACTGCTCAACTGGAAGATGACCAGAAGAACATTGCACCAACAAACTTCCAAGAACTCATTAACCCTACAGTTAAAAGCAAAGCAAAAAAAATTAGAAATTGCTACTGCTCTGAACTTCTTATGCTATTTACTGGGTTGCACTGTGCAATGCCTAGAAAGTTTCATAAGCACAATATATAAAACTATCAGCTCATCACACTACATGTTGCCCCACCAAGTCTGTATTTATTAGATAACCACAAGTAAATGCCTCTGCACAAGGAAAGTATTATGTTGCATGCTAATGAATCTGAATATGTTTTTCCAAACAGTATTTCCTAGAACAGCTTTTCATAGGTCTTTTTCCCCCCGTACTCTTTATATGAATGCCATTTTGCCTCATGTAATGCCAAGCCATTCTAGTTGCTAGCAACAGCTGCACTCGCAGCACCATTCTCTAAGCAAAAATAGCTTTACAAATGCTGCAGTTCTACTTTCTTATTGCTATCTGTCGTAGAATAGTTACAATACACTGTGGGTGAAACTCCACTTTCTGCAGAAATAAGAGCTCCCAATCCCTGATCCCTGACAGCATTCACCATGACACTGTGTGCTGTTACCCATCTGAAACCTGCATCTTCCACTCTACAGTACACTGTGCTACCATCTGAGCCTTTAGACAAGGCTTCTGCAGCCATACTTGAGCACAGTAGTCAGGTGCTCTTATGTCCGGTACCGAATAACACATCTAACTTAATGTGAAGAATTAACTTAATTAAACAGTTGTGAATGGGAGCAGAGATACATGCTAAGAAGCAGAATAATGCAAAGGTGTTTCCAGGGGAGTAGAGACTATTGACATAATAAATGCAGTCAATACCCTGAGCACTTTACTAGGTGATATCTGCAGGCTAGAAAGTTGGCAGCAGTTTCATAGCTTTTCTGTGATCTGTTGCTCCATGCCAGCATGCTTATCTGAGCAGTTACTCAGTGTAAGAACCTTCATCTGCCCTTTCCTTCAGTATGCAGGTCATTTTCTTGCAGGCAGGCAGGATTATTTAGCTATTATGTGTGGCAAGATGATTGAAAGCCTAGGACACCTACTTTTAGCAGGTCAGCCCCAGTATTACAAGGGGTGCCCATAGGGATTCATATGCAAATAGCTTTAGAAATGACTGGTGGGGGAAGGGAGGAATTGCTGTTGACATGGCAAGGTCCCACATATCCATGAGAATAAAGCCAGCATAAGAATTACACACTTTTAGTCTTCAGTGTTATTCATACTCATCACCTCTCACTATTGTAGCAAAGCAAACCACAATCAGTGATTCAGTAACGCTGGCCCTCTATGCACAGGCTCTCCTGCTGAATGCAAATGCAACAAACAATGAGTAATTTCAGTTCAGCTTTGTGCTTATTGTCCTTGGGAGAGAAACCGGCTGTTCCGCTCACACAGCATAAGCGAAATATTTCCTTCAGTTCAACACTTAGGAGTAAAACCAAAATTCTTGAATTATTCTGCTCTCACTATATTTGCTGTTCACAGCTACAGTGACACAGACAGGAACAAGCAAGATATGCTGTTTTGAAGAGAGTGACTTAAAGAACATCATTTCAGTCAGTTTTCTTTACCTACAACAGATATCCCTTGAAATCTGTTGAAGTGTATGGTTAACAAATGTTAAAACTTTACAATAAACCTTGACCATAGATATGGTGGGGGATTTCCTGGACTTTTGGCTCTGATTTAATAAAAACTCGTGCTAGGAAAAAGCAAAACTTTTTTGCTGCTGAATGCCTGTAAGAAGCACAGGACATTGGATCAGAAGGGGGTGCAAAGTAGCTGAACAAAAGGCAAGGAGTGGTGGGGGAGCCTAAACTAGAAATAATATTTATGCTTTTTTCCACAGCAACATTTGATTAAATAACACAGAGGTAACATAATATTATCAATAATTTGAAGTCTTTAGAATGAGACATCCAATGGTAAGACAGACATTCCTGCCCTATCTCATAATATAGAGTGGTGATGTTTTCTAGATTATCATAATGGTCTGACTGGTGTTCACACCTCTGAGCACCACCTGCATCCCATAGGAAAGTCTAGCATACTTTTGTTTGTTTACCTTTATGTAGGAGTCAAAAAGCTGCTAAGGAATCTAGTTTTCCTTTAGGACTTTGCAGCCTCTCCCTCTACCTTCTTCACTGAGCAGCTGCTCATGTTAAACCAGAGGGACACTACAGTAAAATTCAGCTGTGGGAATGGTGCAGGAAAACCAATGGAGAATTATGCAAGAGGTCTCTGGAAAGGACAGAGTGAAATTAAATAACATCTTGATACCCAGAATGGAATGCGCAAATATAATATAATTATATTCTAAGTATATATCTCCAGTTTACAGCTCTAAAAGCTTCACTAAAACACTCTGATCTGTCAGTCTCCATTTCTACTGCAACACATTTCTGTATAGGATATTTAGGAATGGTAGAAAGAAAACCAGCTGCCACTTTTGATTAGGAGAAAAAAAACAAACAACCACATGTCAAAGGTAGCTATCAGTTTTCAAACTAAAAGGTGACCACGAGCGATTATTTTTCATGGCCCCGAAGAACAGAAAAACAAGAACTTTAGCTTAATTTGAAATAACTAACACTCAGCTTAAATACTGGAGGAAATTCTGAAGGCACTGAGAAAGAGATGAAACACAAAGACTACCTAGGGGGACCGGAAAACGATCCCTGAAGGTTTTCAAGAGCAGACACTAGCAGATGTGTTAGGGAGGGCTGAGTATACTTGACCTCACATCAGCACAGAAGCACAGATAACTGGTCCCTGGGATTCCTCCCATCCCACAGCTCCAGATTTTGTATAAGGTCAGAGAATAGAAACTGTCTTATCTGTAGAACAAAGCAAGTTTCTGTTCTTTCTTTTTCTTCAAGGGAACACAACATGCCTATCTCTGCAATCAAGGTATCTTTCAAAGCAGAATATGACTATTTCCAACATTGTTGCTGAAGAAGGGAATGGAAAATTCTACTATGATTTGAAGTCATA
Source organism: Eurystomus gularis (assembly GCA_013400335.1). Classification (NCBI taxonomy): domain Eukaryota; kingdom Metazoa; phylum Chordata; class Aves; order Coraciiformes; family Coraciidae; genus Eurystomus; species Eurystomus gularis. The sequence continues at coordinate 89,484 of VZZY01010532.1, forward strand.
CTCTCTACCAGACAGTCCTATTCATTAATTTAAAAAAGAACTTCAGTGCACACTCACACTGTAAACTTCAATTCTTTTTCTCAAACATCACAGAGAAACCTCAGGAAGGCATCAAGTAAGATCTATCTCATTTACAAGCACCGGAAAAAAAAAAAAAAAAAAAAGGGTGAGTTTGTCTTGCTCCGTTGTGTAATAGGGTTGGCCAAAGAGAAACTGCATCTTCCCCAGGACTGGAGCTTGTTCTCGGAGGAAATAATGAGAGCTAAACTGGGTTACAGGAAAGGGGGAACCACACCAAAAAAAACAGTCTCCTTCACTTTCTTTCATGAAGTTAATCACATACCTACAGTATATTAAAAACAACAGCAACAACAACAAAAGTATTTCTCCTGCACATAGCAAGGAAAGAGAAACAGAAATAGTTTATATTACCTTGACCAACTGCATTTCAGAGGGAAGCGCTCAGGCCTACAGCAAAAATAAGCAGGCTTTATACTGAGGTCATTATTTGTAAGCAGAGACAGGTATCAAAGTCAATCCCTTTCCCACTCTCCTACATGCTTTCAGTTTGAAGTTATACACACCGTTTGGCCTATGCAGAGAGGTATCCCGTAGACCTCTTGTAGTACTTCCGTAGCATTTCCAACTGCAATTCCATTCCCAAAATGCATTTTTTATCTCAGCCAAACCAGACCTTTCAAATTAACCTTCCAAACAAGACTTAATATCAAACACACTTAAAGTTACTTAGCAAAACTGTCACAGTCTTTGTTGTTTATACCAGGATCACCAAAAACATTTGCTTTCCTTCTTTGCATTTTTGTTGGGAGCAGAGTTACCAGCACTTTACTGAATAATAAGTCAAGTGTTGCATGTTGGTTTGGTGCCTTTTCCTGCTGTTTTCCTTCTGCTTTGACCTCCTGCCCTGCCACACTCACAGCTACATTTCTTTTGTAACTTTAGCTCTGGGCCACCTCCTTTGCCCATTTTAGAAGTTAACCCTTCCAAAAAGGTCTTTCACCTTCCATGTCCTACTATAGCTTTAGTCCTTTCCCACTAACAGCACAAAGTGTGCCAAACCCGTGCAAGTCAAAAAAAAAAATCACAACAATCTACTTGCACCTACACCTTTATGTTAAATATGCACTTCACATTTATTGCATATGCAGCTGTTATGATTTAACTTGTTTTCCTTGGTTTCTAGTCATTTAAGAAGTCCTAGAATAATATTTTTTAGGATCCCCTCTGCAATGAGAGGGTTTTTTTTTTTTAAAAAAAAAAAAAAAAAGAAAACCAAAAAAACCCGCCACAAAACTACCCACTTCCAAGATTCATAACTTCCAATCTTCATGTTTTAAGCGTATTAACATGGGAGATTTTTCATAGCCAAATTAAATCACTTAAGCTTACTATATTACTGAAACATTTGTTTCATAGGTTTATATGGTAAAATAGAAGCCTATTTTGGCACAGAAGCTATGCTGATGTAAACATAGTCCTGCTAGGCAAAGGATGCACTCTGTGATTTGTTTTTGGTTTGGTAAGCACCAGGGAAGTCATTACTCTGACCCAAATGGCATCACTTGTTCTAGCCTTAAAAAAGTGAAGGGGTCAATGACCTGGTAGGAAAAACGATCAAGAAATTTACAGCAGAGGAATGAAGAATGTCAAATATACACTCAAAATATTGAGTTTCCATGTGAAGGAGGACATGCAATCTTTTAATCAAGAGCCCCCTTTAACAAAGACAAGTTTTAGGATGGTGCATTTATATTTCTCACAAGTATCCTCAAAAAACTTCGTAGCTCATGAGGGGGCTGGAATATTAAAAGTTATCCACTAGAAAAAGAATTACTTTATTTTCTGCACACCTTTCTCAAGTCCACTTCTGCTGTCAATGCTCTGCATTTACAAACTTTTTATCTTTAAATGTAAGCCTCAGGTAGTGAGGGATGCTTTCTTAGTGATGGGCTGACAACATTCCATTCCAAGGGGAGTGGCCACCTCTCCTAACAGTACTCTGGATCATACAGTACCTGGCCTTGTAATTAATAGGGAAAATAGAGGTGAAAGACTATCCCTTCCATCTAAGCCAGTCTAGGAACAGATAACTCACAATGCCTGCCACTGAATGAGGGTTTCTGCTGACAGTATTAGCAAGGAACTCTTTGGCACACATGCATGGCTGTAAGAAGCATGCCTGAACTCGAACAGAGGGTTGGCAACAGTAAGCTGGCAGTTCAGGATTATTTTATTTACACCTACACCTCTCTGGAAGCAAATAAAAGTTTACCACTTCAGTGAACATTGCTTCACTTTAAATCAGCAGACAATCTTTGCAAGGCTACATGGCAAAAATAAAAGAAAGAATCCACATTTCTTTACTGTGCCAGCAATGAGTATAAATAGAGACAAAAAACCCAAAACAGAACAGGGTTGGATGGTCTTCTGAACAGCTGCCAGTCACTACATTTTTAAAATCAATCGGCAGAGTTTCTCCTAGTCGCTATGCAAACTACACTCAATTTCACACATAAGGTTCTTATGCGAGACCTCAGCTCCACAGCCCTTCGCACTCGACACTTCACTTCTAGTAGCAATCCAGATGCCTAAATGAGCTAGTATGGCCAAAATAGCACTCCTTATAATTTAAAAGAAAGTGCCTTTTGAACAGAGCTGCCAAGGGCAAGGCTTAAACCTTGTTTCTGAAATAAAGCTCTGTTGCATTTCTGGCATGGGGTATGGCAACAAGCTGCGGACTTCTGCTTTGGTCCCAGCAGTGGTGGTGCCACAAGGCTGAGTACATGAGGCAGTTGGCCTCCAGCACACCCCACTGCACTTTGTGCGAGGTTGTTTACACCCAGCACACTAGCTCTGATGATTTTGCAGCAAGTTGAGGAACATATTTTCCTTTAAGCCCCACCCACTACACGTGGTGGGTGGGAAAAAAAAACCAAATAGTAACCCCCTGACACTGTATTTCAGGTTTACTGCCCAGTGTTCAAGTTAGGGAGGTGCACTGAAACAATGCAAAGCTCTTGGGTTTCCAACAGTTCAATTACAAGACAAAAGCCAAGCCTTGCACTAATTATATGTTCACCTGACTCAGGAAGCTGGAGCTTTAAGGACAAAATCCAAACAGCACATGACTCAGTGGTACAAGCATCTGCCTCCTGCACAGCGCTGCACTACCCAGCACAAGAGCCAGCCTTCGTTAGCAGCCTGTGCTTTAATTGTTCCTGTCCCTTCATGTTAAACAACAAAATGTTCTGCTCATGAACCATCAGGGTTCATGGCTTAGTGTAAGCCAGTGACATAAAAATGAAAAGATGCATTTGTTTGCTAGGCAAATTGGTGTTTAAAAAAAAATATTCTGTTCATTTGGTGGGGTTTACAGTATCCCGTTCTTAAACTTGGAAAAAAAAAAAAAACACACAAGCCACATTTCTGTAGCAGAGAACAGCTTCTAGCAAGAATGATAATACCTGCAGGAGATAAGTAGCTCTTCTTACAGGCCAGCTAACACAAAAACAAGTGATAAATTAGCTGCAAAATAGAGTCCCTCTGGATGCAGCACCTGAGCACATTTGCTTTGTAATTTATTTTGCTAACACATACATAATTATTCAATCTTCAAGACTAAGTGAGGTTATTCATTTGCATCTAATTTCTCGTTACACCTGTCTTGATTTTATTTTTATAAAACAAAGATCCTGAGGTCTTAATTCATTAATTCTCCCTCAACTATCTCACAGCAGTGATCTCAAAAGCACGGTCAGATACAGAGTCCACAGATCCCATATCAATGCTTGGAATGGGAGAAAGCACAGGGCAGCTGGGATCACACTTTTTCATGAAATCTGTAACTCAGTTTCTTTGGACACAAGGAAAAGAAAAATGATTTATTTGGTCACAGTTCCTCTATATTCTCCCCTGCATTCTTGAGCTGCAGAGCAGAAAGGAGGGGGGGGAAAAAAAAATATTGCTCCAAGCTACGATTCCGGCACCTTAATAAAAGGAAATAAACCAATATAAGGCAAATAGAAAATAAACACAACTCAATGAAGTCTGCAAAAACTTTTCCATTTGAACCTCAGGGGTTTGTTTGCTTCCATCCATATTTCATAAATTGTTGGCAGAGTAAGTTTGCCAATATGGACATTCAGAGCAAATTAAAAGTAAACCTGAAGATCATTCATAAGAAGCAAACTTTGATACCAAACCTTTTACTAAAAATATTAGTAAACCTAATATGTATAGGATTTCCTATAGTTACCTAATCCAGAACTGAAGTCAGAGACTATATGAACAGACCTGCTGAAAGGGACAATGAAAGAAAGATAATTTTGCTGAAAAATGCTTCACTAACAGGGAACACTTTTGACTAGCTACCCATGTAATTTATGTATCCAGTCATAACAGCTCAGCTTTCAAATATCAAAGGCTTTAAGTTCATTCCTAGTAAAGCAGCAGCAGACCAAGACCTTTTTCTATAAAGTCAGTGAAAATACCTTTGAGAATAGGTGACTTTTTTCTAGAAAGCTGCTCAGGGAGCTACCTCGAAGAAGGAGCCCCATACATTGAGGCTTGCAGTTCAGACCACAAGCAGACCAAAACCAGTAACACCAATAGGAAGGACTCTTGGAGGCAATGGTTACTGTTGTCTGGGGCCACACCACCCATGGGAGCATTTTTAAGGACCAGGTGGAAGAGATGAGAGACAGAAGTGGAAATGAAGTCCTGCAGTTCAGCACTGCTCAGGTCCTCCAGACAGGATTTTCATTTGTATATCCCTTTCCAATCCCTCTCTCTTTCCCTGTGTAAGAAGTGGACAGAAGGATTAGGCAAGCAAGCTCTCTCCTCACTACAGGCATTGCTACAAGAGGTAGTGTGCCATAGGGCAGCTCCAGCACAGGGCAGACAGGAGATGAAACACTGGGGTCACGCTGTCCAAGAAGTGCCATCCCAAGAGCACTTCAGTCACACCAGCATTTATCACCACCACCAATTCATCAGTAGGATGTTTGCCTAAAACAGAGAAAGGCTTTCAGCAAAACTGCGCTGGAGAGGCATTATCAGCAGGGGCCACACAAAGGGAGCACATCAACCTGCAAACTTTAGTGCTGTCACCCTGACCCTTATAAGGTCCTACTTGGGCAAGATAGCACACCACAGTGTTGATATAGCTATCAAAAAAATTATTTGTTCATAACTTTAAAAAAAATAAACAGCTTCGTATCAGTGCTAAATTAAAAACAAGTTTCTATAGTGAGTGCTACTCTGGAGGGAAAAAAAAAAAGAATTCTTTATCAAAAGAAAACATTTTTCAGGCACGCCCAAAGACATCGCAGAAAAAACCCTACTTACCTCCACAAATATTGCAGGAGGTCAAACTCAAAAACTCTCTATGAAGAGAGAGCTGTGGATTAGAGATATACATAGCCCTTATAAATTGCAAGTAGGTAAGAATATTAGTCAGCCTGTTGAGGTTTCCAGGTAGCAGAAAACTACTGAAGCTATGCAAATCATTTAGGAGCTGCCCTTAGTATAAATTTATCCTCGTTGTAGCACTACTATATTTCAGCTTCTAATTCCATCCAGCTCTAGTAATAAATTCTCTTCAGAGACCTCAAACTTTCCATAGAAAATTAACCAAAATATACTATGTCTTCACACACTTCATAGCATGTATGCACATGTGAAATAAGGCATGCTGAGATCCTGTGAGAAATAGGAACAAGTGAGTTTGGAAATAGATGGGAGGTTCTCTGTGTTTCTGTGCTGCAGTCAGTTTGAGACAGACACATAACAAAGAATAAAAAGTTCACTACAATACAATTTTATATATCCAGTTGATGTGTTTGTTCATTGAAATATCCTCCAAAACTAATCTTTCAGAGGTTACAAGCACTGCCATTGACATTCACAAGAAAAAAAAGAAAGGGAGGGGGAACCTCTTCTCCCCCCAGCTGCAAAAAAAAAATCCCAACCAAACAACAGCAACAAGAGCCCAAACAACAAAACTCAAACCCCAACACAACACCATTTTTTTTTTTTTAGGAAAGTCCTGACCTGTTGAGTAAAATGTTTCTAGTACAGGAGAATGTGAGATCACCAGGTACAGCTTTGTTGTCATTTAAGCCCAGCCAGCAACTGAGCACCACACACTCACTCCTCACCCCCAAGCGGGATGAGGGTAAGAGAATGGAAAGTGTGAAAACTTGTGGGTTGAGATAAGGACAGTTTAATAATTGAAATATAATAATAAAATAATGAAAAGGAAAAGAACAGAGAGAAATAAAACCTGAGAAAAACAAGGGATGCAAATGAAAACCGTTGCTCACCATCAACCAGCTGATGACCAGCCTGTCCCCCAGCCAGCTTCCCTGCTAGTTTTGTTTATGAGTATGATGTCATATGGTATGGAAAATCCCTTTGGCAAGCTGGGGTCAGCTGGCTGTGTCCCCTGGCTCTGTTGTGTTCACCCCCAGACTCCACACTGGTGGGGTAGTGCGAGGAGCAGAAAAGGCCTTGGCTCTGTGTAAGCACCACTCAGCAATAACTAAACATCCCTGTATTATCAATGCTATTTTCAGCACAAATCCAAAACATAGCCCCATACTAACTACTATGAAGAAAACTATCTCTACCCCATCCAAAACCAGCATGAGCTATCTGATAGTCTGGGTCTCAAGGACAATCTCTGCATATCTCACTTCAGATTCATTCTTCCATTTTTCATGAAAATGTTTCCTTCTACACATAAATAAGCACAAAAGCTAGTCAACATTCCAATTATATCAACTGCCAAGAACTCAGCTATGTGTACTTCCCTTAATTTTACTTTTCTTTACTTTTACAATACCAAGGAGGCAGACATGTAACAAAAAAAAAAAAAGACAACAAACCACCAAACCAACCACCCCACAAAACCCTCTTTGACCTTCAAGCTACCCTTTGAATTTGACCTTGAAGAACACACTCTGCAAGCAGGTGGGGACTTTGGCTGACTCACATGCTTACTCCAAATAGACCATCTTCAGTCATAAGGAACACCTGCTTCACACCTGCATGAAGTGGGAGGCAGTGCCCTTAGGAAAGCAAATTCTGCAGCAGGGGAAAGTGAAAAAGGAACCCAAGAACAGAGGTTTATGCTAAGAGCAATGAGTTTTCCTCCAGAGCTGCAGGGAGTATTACCACAGACTTTATATTTTCCCCTAGTTATTTGCCATCAGCTACTGTCCATCTTAAAAACAGATAGGAGAAAAGCAAGCAGATAAATCTTAATTAAAAGTCCTCACTCAAAACAGAGAGACATCTTAGGAGCAGGGAACAGGTGGCATGTGGTGTGGAAAGGCTGAGGGTCACAGCTTTCAGGAGGCAATTTGAGGAGAAGGGAGAGAGAAAATAAGAAAAAAAAAAAAGAAAATACCTGATTATTATTCAGCTGCACAAAGCAGCAGCCAACAGTTTGTGAAGGCATCTAGGGGACCGTGAGCCCTGACAACTGCTAAACTGTGGAGTAAATCTCCACAATTTTACTTTTCAAAGATGCAAGATTTTGCTACGTTTAAACTCCAGAATCTTTCCTCTCCACCTTCATCCTCCCCAATCCCCCCCAATCGAGGGGGGGGAGAGGGAGGAGCTGTAGCTGTCTGTACAATTTCCCTGCATTTTAATAGCTAGCAGGACTGAGTTCAAGAGCAGAGTATTTGTGACCAAATAACCAAAACAAGGATTTATGCTACTCTGTGCGTACACCTCCCACAGATGCATTTTGCTATCATGGCAGGCTGCTTATTTTAACCAACATTAAGACAAAATTGTAAGATCCTTAGTTGGTCATAACTGATGCAGTTCTGAAGATGATCTTGACTCTGCCCTAATACTGTCAGGCTAAGGCAGTTTAAAAAATAATAAATCATAAGATAACGATAAATGTCTGATCCAGCCACTCTTAAAGACCAGTAAAGTTCCTTGCTCACATCAGTCATTTTAGAAATAGTTCCTACTCTGAAGACAGTAAGGAGACTAACCAGAGCACAATGAGGGTTTAATTGTATGATCTGAGTTCAACTGACTTCGAGCACAAGTTTAAACAGGTTTTCTTTTTGTAAACACTACACATCAAACCAGTTGTTAAGGAACAACTGCCCAGGTTTGCAGTTCCATCATGCTGGAGTGCTGCTGTGATCTATACAGCAGTGCAATGAAGAAGAAAGCGCAGTCCCCTGCTTTCAACTACGTGCTCTCAGACAGGCTTTCCAGAGCACAGCTTACTGCTGCTGTCTTGCATAAAATACTTCTGGAAGGAAGCCAGTGCTGCAACTTGATGTAGATCTTTGTTAACGTGCAGACCTCTAACAAGAATTAAGTGAAACAGCATTAACTGGTTTTGTTATCAGTTAGAACTTAGTAAAAAAATGATGAGATCAAACTAAGTTAATAGGGTTTGGGGTTTTGTCTGGTTCTGTTTTTTGGGGGGTTCCTTGTTTTGTTTTTTTAATTTCAGATCCTAGACAGCTAGAAATTTATGATTGGAGGTGCTGAAGAGTATCTGGCAATGAACAAAAGCAAAACAAACAAAAAATCCAAAACCAACGAATAAAGCATTTCCCAGCTTTAGAGCTATTTTACCATTAGTAAAGAGAATTTTAGCTGTTCAAGCAGATAAAAGGTTAGAGAAACTCATATTTTAGGAAACTGAAAGAAGTTTTTACTCTATAATTTTCCACAGTGCTGTATTAATGCAGGAAATCAGTTCACAGATGCTTTAATTTTTTGTTGGAAGTCTTTGGATTCAGTTCACTGGGGTATCCAAGACACTTGCCTAAGGCTGAATATTTAATCACATATTATGGGACCTGTACTCTCCTGGAACAGCAGCTAGAGGCAAGGCAGGAATCACCAAGGTACCTAGTGCTATTTGAATTATCCCATGTTATTAGGCAAATGAACTGAGGACTTTCTGGCAAGATTATCTGAAGAGTTAAAAAGAAACCCAAACAAACAAAAAGCCCCACAACAAACAAAACAAAACAACTTTTCTGAAACAGAGCCTTGCAGTTCATTTCTCTAGGAGTTCCACAGCTGGCCAAAATATATTCCCACAAAAGGGACTGTTTCTTTTTACATAGATTTTATTCTTTCACATCTGCTTTCAAAGTTGTAATCAGGATTTCTAAGTTTACCAAACCATAGCTCAAAACATAGATGTGTACCAGATGCAAAGGATACAGTATAGTTACATACAGATTCCTCATAATGAATTATTGCCACCCAAAGCTTTTACCTCCCTAACTTTAAGAGCCTCAGCCTTTTTTAAAAGTTTTTTTAATGCATTCTGTGCTGTTAGAGGTAGGCTGCAGTTTGGCATTTGTGAGGAAACAATATACACCCTATGCCAAATATGTAACAAATTAGGTAGCATTGTAACTGTTTGTACAAGATGGTGTATGTGCTAGTATATGTGCTAACATTCGGACTATAAATATGCTAATCTACTTCAAATTCAATTACTCGGTGACTTTGCAAATCGCTGCAGTGCTTATCACACATTAATACTTCCTTATTCTTGCTTTAACATCTGCGTCATAGCTTATAAAATAGCAAGCTAAGCCAGTGAAAGTGAGAGTCACGTAGGGTTGCAAAAGTCCCATGGGACTACTTGTTAAGACTTCAGTCTCCATCCCAAAGCCTGGTTTTCTCAGCCTTAAGAGATCCTTCAAATATTTGAAATACGACAAGGGCTTTCCTAATTAACCCTTGGTTATACTATTATACATAATAAGCACCTGAAGGCTGCATTTCTTTTAATTCAGACACCTTAAGGGAGACCCAAATTCCATTTCTTTCTTCCCAGAGCTTCTGGCAGATACTAGATAATGACTTCTCTCATCAGGCTCTTCTAGAACCTGTCAAGAGTGAACTGCTGCTTTGCAATCCTAACAGGTCTCTCAGAGAGATGTAGCCAGGGCCAGGGGATTAAAAAAAA
>VZZY01010532.1:99507-119862 GCA_013400335.1 Eurystomus gularis
AAAGGACTGTTTACAAACTGTTTTGTTTAGTGTTGGGGTTTTTGTTTCAGAAGAAGGTGGTAACATTCCTTCCTCCTTATCACTCCCAAGACCCCTGACTTTACCATTTAATGCCTTTTTGAGAAAGGAACACATAGGAAATAAAGAGTCCTGGAGCTACCTGTCCCACAGACTAAAACCAGCTAATTAAACTTGATAGACACTTATAACCCTTGAAACACACTGTCTGATAGGATTTTACTTATTGCATTTACAGCCTCTGATTTATTTTTTTTTTTTTTGGCTAAAAGCTTTCATGGCTGGGGGAAAAAAAAGAAAAAAAAAAACCACCATAAAAATCACAGAAGAGGCTCTTTGGTTACAACTGAAGACAAAGAGAAACTACTGATGGCCTCTAGAACAAGATGCCATCCCCAACCTTAGTGAGCAGTGTCTCAGTGAGACAAAGCCACCAGGCAGTGAAACCTGGCAATGTTTCAGATACAAAAAAAGCTCTACTCCTTGCTGAGAAAATCTCCTAAAGACAAAGGCCCAGTTTTACTGGAAGTGAATAAAGTGTATTTAGAGTTGCCAGTCAGAAGCAAATTTACTTTTCTTGTCAGGATTAGGAAAAGCATTAGTATTATCAAGGTCAATCATTAGGGTCATAGCAGCAATGCCATGAGCTCAGGGATATTACTTCATGAAGACCAGTCAAAATTCATTCTCTGTCAGTGGAGTAATGCCTGAGAAGAAAAGAATTGGTTTGTATGTCAGCAGCATGAGCAGCTGGAAACAATGAGGTACACTCCTAACAGTAACAATTTACATCAATTAAACACTCTTCATCCAAAGCATCTTACAAAAGTCCTCTTGTTTTACAGAGGACTGAGGAATGCACACTTGTACAGCTCACTTGGATGCCAGGCAGGGATCTGTTTGCACTGCATACTGTGGGCTTCTGCCAAGCAGATGAAAGTTTTTTCAGTTTGTGCCATGCTGGAAAAAAAAAACCTCTCTGTGAGCATGTTAGGACAGCACCAAGCCCAACTTAGCAGAGAAAGCTTTTCACCATGACTTTGATGACTTTGTAGCCTGAGGCATGGCACTGCCTCAGCTAACATGGACACCTCATTTTGAAGCAAAGTGCACAGGCAGATGCGTGTTCATTTCTGCCTCTTTGTCAGGGACTGGGAAAAAAATTTACAACCCTGACTCCAAAATTAATGAGAGCTTGGCTACTAACTCCACTAAAGCCAGCTGTTTACCACAGAGTTCTGCCCTGCATTAGCAGTACCCAAAGTCATTTTGGGGCATAACATGCAATGGGTAGAGAAGTTTCCTAGTGCACAACCTAAACTGCACCAGAGCTCAAGAATGACTTGGATGTCGGTCCTCTAGCGTAAAAAATTGGAAGTGGCAAGGGACCATTTCAGTTTTGTTCAAGACCCAATGAATGTGCACCTGCACTGTCATACCAGCAAGGCTGTTTTAATTTAGAAAGCCAACTGGTGCTAAAATGGGAAAACTCACTTAAAATGCCAAGTGCAGAGCAAGTTTGTTGAGTAAACATAATGTACTCTAAGAGAAGAGCTCTCTGAGAGAAACTCCTGGATAATTATCAAGGGAGGTAGATGTTCTGCTGGTCAGGAAGCCCAGCCCATTATTGAAAAAAAGAGGTCCAGTAAACATAATAAAAGCCTATTGTTACAAGACATTGTATAAAAATAAAATGAAAACATCAGGTCAGAAGGTGGAAGGAGTGGCTGCACCACCTGGTCCCTACTAGGAATGTTTTTTCCTAAGAATCTACTGCAACAGAAGGCGGCATTCAGATGTTAGCATTTTATCTGATGATATTCTGATACAGTATGAAGAACTCTAATTTCTTCCTACACCTCCCTTCACATCATCAGCATATTTTTGTTGTTGCATAGGACTGTATCACAAAAAATATCCAATTGAAAACAAAACTGGTCAAAGAGTAGCTGTGCATAAGACTTGGCATCGGTGCTCGCCTTTGATTTGTACTGACCCCAGGGAAGAGCTCAAAGCTGCTCTATTGCAATTTATAAACAAGAATATAGTGCTGGTTAACCTGTTGTGTGAAAAGACGCAATGCTCATAATAATGTTATCTGAGAGAGAAGTGTAGTGACATAGCACAAAACTAACACATACATACAAACCAACAGACATTGTTAATTGCAAGAACTTTCAGCTGAACCGCAGCAACGTGACAAATATGACCCTACTGGATTCACAAGATTTTTGAGCCATACTTAGCTTCCCCTATACAAACAAGAGTAAAAAGTTTTTCTATCCCAATAAAGAGGGGGAATTAGATTATTATTTACCTACAGAATCTTTCATAGCCCAAATTAGCTAAACTGTAAAAACAAGCCCACGTTTTTATGACAGCTACTGCTGCTCTGTATGCTTGCCAAGGAGAGTGTTTATGATTCAGAGGGTGACAAAGCCTTTGTGCCGAGCGCTGTGAGAGTTTCAGGACGTGTGCTATTCAGAACAACACATTTCAGAGCAGTTCAGAGATGCCATAGGCCATCATGTCATCCTGAGTCACCTTGACATTTCTGAGATTATGCATCGAGATGATAGCCTCAGGGCTATAAACCTTCTTTTTAATACAATATTAATGATAATGGCTGTTACAGACTGTCTGCATAGTGCCAGCACCTCCTTTTCCTCTCACATCTAACCAAGACTATTGCGTGCACTTAAGACAATATCCTGCAGGTCTAGATTAGGTTTTTCAGGATCACAGAAGGCTTGTGAGAAACTCAAGTGTCTCAGCATTAGCTAGTGTCTGCACAGGAAAGTGTAGTATGGGTCCCCAGTTCACTCCCTTGCTCTATGAGCCAAAGGACATGGGAACTACAAAGGCGTCAATAGCCTTGTATCATCTAATCCAGATCTCAGATGTAAGCTTGTTGCTTCAGTTAGCCCCAAGTTATGTTGACCTTGATGGCTGTAATGAAAAATCTAGCAGCGCACCTATTCTACATGTAGAAGAAAACCTCTGCCTAGCTCTCAAATTGTACACAGAACTGGAGAGTAACATAAACACACCATAAAGGAGACTATTCTGGTGGCAGCGTTTGGTATATCGAGTGCACTTTAGCGATGTAAAAAAATAAAATAAAATAAAATCTGTCTGAAGACTCCCTCCAGATCCATGCATGGCTTCCAGCAGCAGAGATGGCACACAGCTGTAGAGCTTATTGTTCTTGGTACCAAAAAAGAACTCTGATCATGTAATCTGATTTTTCAGCTTACCTCCCCCTGGCTTAAAGCATGTCCTTCTCAAGGGCTGCATCCACCCAAAAACACAAGGCTGCGTAGTTCATCCTAAAAATTTAGTGAGCTGGTTCTCCTCCTGCCTGGGGTTGTGTCCACACACCCCACCCCAATTCTATAGGTGAGGAAAGCTTATAAATACATTCTCCCTCTCTGTAATAAAAACAACAGTATTGATGTTTACTTTTCCAAGGCTTTTTCAGTCCATAGGTTTCCTCAGCTCCTCTGTTCATGAGGGAGAAGCCTTCTCAGAAGAGCACTAGCTTAATTCCTGCTGCTTGCATCTGTTTTGCTTAGTTGTGGGCAGCAATACAATTCTGTTTGAAGTAGAACCTCCTCTTGTTTTACCTGCCTAATTAAATATAAAAGTACAGCTGGGTTGGGGGTTTGTTTACTTTTTAACAACTATCCTAAAGAAAGGTCAGAAATTTCATGTACACTCCTTTTTCTCTGTGGTTTAGCCCTGCCTACGTGTTACAAGCAGAAGTGCCTGGATGAAAGTCTGCCATTATCTCCTGAAAAGTCAGCACTATCTGTGTATTAACAGCCTTACATGGATTCTCATCTCCTGCTCTGATAACATTGTTATCTCCCAAGCTCTCGGCTGTAGACACAGATGGCTTATACTCCTGATCAGCTCTGCACATCAAAGGGACAGCAGCTTTGACAAATGCCTCAGACTGGCCCCAGCAAAGAGGCCATGAGCAGCCGGAGCGCTCCGCTGACATGCCCACCGCCAGCCCAGCCTCGGTGAGAAGCAGTGGGAGAGGAAATACACTCTTACATTTCAAAACCCCACCACAGCCATGCTCTCCCTCCTCGATGCTGTCATAGCGTAAGAGGAAAGGGGCTCTGCCAGTATTAAAAGGAAAAAAAAAAAAAATAAAAAAAATCATACAAGATCAGGGAGGAGGAAGAACAAAAAAAGTCAGTCACTTGGAAGAAAAGGCACCATACAGCAGCAATACACTTGACTCTTTCTTTGACCTCATGCTGACGCTTGTCTTGTACAATTCAAGGAGTGCACGGAGCCACACACCTTCCTTCCCCCAGCAGGAACCTCAGCAGCTCAGTGCTGGCACTGGGAACTGTTCTGCCCTGGTGCTCTCGGCAGCTGTAGGATACAGGGGTCAAGGGGTGGGTGGTGGTGAGGGGCAGCCATGTAACACACACAGAAGCCCAAATACATGTGTATTTGTATATGCACATGTACATATCCTTAGAAAATTGCTTTTGAATAGCTGTTATAAACAGCTGCCACAGTTCAGGAATATGAGGTCATGAATATGAGGTCAAAATACCTTCTCCTATGTTGTTCCAGAAAGCCTTATTTCACTTTAAGACAGATTTTCAGATGATCAGGTATGTTTTCTCTACGCTGAAGTACAGTATTTTTGATATATGTTATGGAAGCAGAGACAGAGGCATGACTTTGCAGGGGATTAAAAAAAAAAATAAAAATCATGAAATAAGAGAGCAGCATAACCATGCATTTCCTCCTGCCTGTATGTTTTGCCCAGCAGAGCGACACTTCTAAGGTCCAGCTAATCAGCATTCATCAGTAAAACAAGATATCAGGGAGCAGTGAGAGCCCTAGAGGTATTTATCTTCCTTTTCTCTGAATCATGAAGCTTTTCACTGGCTATTTCCACAAGACAAGAGAATTGTTCACGAATATCTTGTAGATCAGCAGTGTGGCTTCGGAGGGATTGCTGAAAAGCGGAAAGGACAATAGAAATGCTGCATCTCTCAGGAGCCTCTAAGCCTTTTCCTATCTGTCTCATTCTAGACATTTGTGATTTTTCTGTCCCATATCAAAAAGAAGACCTGTTAATAGTTACCTAGAGAATCTTGAAAGATTTTTGTAATGCTATAAATAGCCAGAGAGGTTCTCTGGCCAGCAAAAGCAGTCCTGCATTTACACCCAGAGAATGCAGACAGAGGAAGATAAAGGTTTAAGGTGGAATTACTTTGGCATAGAACAGTTGTATTGTTACGGATTTTTATACAGTTAAATACAACAATAAAATCTTAAGTGTATATTTCAAGACAGTTACTACCCAGTCTTAAAGACATCTGAAATAGGGCATATATATATATATATATACAATCATCAGCATAAATATGTAGACAGTCACGGTGACTGTAACACTGACAGGGCTTTTTTTTTTTTTCTTTCCACTTTCTTGTTTTTGCTGGAGCATACCATGGCATGCGAGTACTCTGAACCTCATATTCATACAAGAATCTTGCAGAGCCAGGCTGGAGGTGCACATTGCACATATTTACACTACAGTAACATTACCTACTTCAGATGTCTGCTCCTGCATAATGTCCAGCTTCCTCTCTTCCAAATTGCTCTCGTTTTCATCCATCCACCCATCCACAACTGCTTGGCAGAGTTTCAATTCTCCCCCCCCCGCTCATTTGTTTTTGGGTGTTTTGTGTGTGTGTATTGTAATTTGTACTAGGCTTTGTCAAGTCCACTCCTAAATCTTCCTGTTCATTTTGTTTTGGGGTCATATTTGAGGTGGTTTTAATTTAAACAAAAGAAAAGCCAGGAGTTATAGGTTGGTTGTTTTAAGGTAAGACTTACTCATTAAGTCAGCAACAAGGAGTTACAGCTCAGCTAACAGCACACGTCATGTGAACTATGCCACCTTCCTGAAAGGAAGGGGACATGTAGTACTCAGTGCGACTCCAGCACTTCTTGCCATAGTCTCAGCTTTGAGATTCAACCTGACTTGCTCTGCAGCATGCAACATGTTTAAGTGCCTGTAAAGAATGGTTGCCATAATACTGCAGTACAGTACTCTAGAGAAGACATGAAAGACACCACCAACACCTCCCCCCCGGCACCCCAAAATTTCTGTGGCCAGAGACAGCCCATAATGAAATATAGTTCAGCAACTTCCCCACAGTCAGCTGGTGTTGCAAGACAGCATCTGCTCTCAGGTACCATGCCTGCGTGCCCCGCAGAGGCTTAGCAAAATCCATGGGACTGTGCAAGCCTCCTGCCTCCCAGCCTAACCCTAGGCACAGATCTAGGACAGATCCAGTCTTAGTCTGGTGTCCTCTATCCCCATTCACTTCCACCCAAGCCACACATGCCAATTTCCTACTCCAGCAGAGTAGTGTCATCTAACATAATAATGGTTCAGATTAGCCCCAAAATTATACGTTAGTGTTTAAAATTAATTCCTTCAATCCATCTTATACCAGACAATATTATTCAGAGGGGTTCCATCAAGGCAGAGAAAAGACCTAAATAGAAAGGTGGGAGTAGGCAACAAGGAAAATGTACATATTTGCACACGCTTACATTTTTCCGATATGGTGTCCCTGTTAAGAAGAGAAGCGTAAGCTATGCCTTGCCTTCATATATGTGTGTACTCCTGGGTGTGTGTAGTTCTTGAAATGTATATTCAGGAATATATCCCAATTAACTATAGCATCTCTAGTTAGAGAACTATGTCAGCCAACTTCACTGGGGTCAGCCTGGTTAGCTTTGCAGGGAGACAAGACATGTTAGTTGAGGAATAGCATGAGGCTAATGTAGCTATTCTGTTTGTCACTGAAGCTAACACGGCCCATACTGTGCCACGTGGACCTATCAGCCACCTCAAAGCCAGATAAGGACTCTGAACTTCACTCTGAAGAGTGGATACACCCATATGTTTGCACAGAATTCCTGTTTGCAGGTTGATGAGGGCAAAGTACATGCAGGTAGTTAAATTCTCTACAGAAAGGCTTTGGAATCAATCAAGCTTTTCCACTGGGGTTGTAAATTGTAGAGGGTACTTAAAGTCACATGACTAAGACAAAATATTTAACCTCATGTGGACTAAGATGGATTAGCGTGCACTAAATCTTAATCTGCAGTGGTTTAAGGCAGAGTCATTTTTTGTACATACACACACACCCCTACACACTCTCCCCAGCCCATTATTCAAATCTGTTTGCCACAATTCAAGAGTACGCTGGTCAGAAGTACAATGACAGATAAGACCATGTTTTGGCTTTGTCAAACTAGCTTGGATGCCACTATGAAAATAAAAAGGCAGGGAAAAAAACAAAAAAAGTAGAAAACAAGGTTGCTGGTATCCAAAGCCAAAATGTGATCTAGGTTTAAAAAAAACAAAAAAACACAACAAAAAACAAACCAACACTAAAAAAAAAAAAAACGCAAAAAACCCACAAGAGATCTGGGAAATGAATTTTCTGTTTGAGGAATTCAAGCCAAGCATTCTTCCTTGGTTTTGATAGATCACAAAGTTGATCCTTGAATTACTCCTTTCTTTTGTATTGCATCAAGAGAAATTCACCCCCTTACTCTAGGGTTTTTAGTCTATCATCCTCACTGTGATGACAAACCAGGTTACCACCCATGACTAAAAGCAGCACAGAGAAAGTTTGACAATACACTTCTGGCTAGAACATGCCATAAATTGAAGTAATAGACAAACACAGCTGGGCACATGCTAACATTTAATAAAAGTGCTGCTTCAATCGTGGAAAGCACAAAGCTAAACTAATACAACTTCATAACGACAAGCAAAACCATGCACTGCAGAGACTACCACTCTAACTCATATGTGTTGGGTAAGGTTAACATGAACTTTTACAGTGGTCTCATCTATTCCACGTTGGAGTAATGTCACTTTGAAAGCAGGTTAATTATAGCAGAATGTGACAAGATAAAAAAAGGACAGAAGACAACTTTGCAAGCATAAAGCACTTTAAGCCAAACACCACCCACCTACACATTGCAAAGAGACTTGTGTGCACAAGAACTCATGGATCCAGAGCTCAGAAGTCCAGAAAAATATGCCAGTTTAGAACAAGTCTGACTCCATACACTTCTTTTATGTCCAGACTAACAGTGGCCACAGTTATGTGGCCAACAGTGTTATGTGTGACCTGTTCATTACTGCATGCCATTTATAGTTCACTGTTTTTCAGAAATAACATGAAATAGGAAGATTCTCCCACAAGCCCAGCAGCCATCTGGTGCTATTGCTGTACTTCATGAAAAATTCATTGCCATTTTATTATAGTAGGTTATTTCAATGATTGTAGTGATTTATGTTTTATAGGCAGAATATTTTCTTCACTTTTGATGTTTGCAAATCTGCTTCAGCATTCAACAGATTATGTTCTTTCTGGCTTCATCCTGTGGATTTCTAGCAGCTTTGAAGGCAGCAGCAGCTGAAAAAAATTAGGTTTAGTAATAGCTTTATAAAATGGGTGTCACAGAGTAGTCTCTTTTCCCAAGCTAAATAAAGGAAAAATCATTAGTGCCAGTGAAACCTGTCCACACATTAAGAGCCACATTACAGCTCCAAACTCTCATTCAGCCATTCAACTTTAACAGAACTATCTGTCAAGCAAATGCAGCTTAGTTTGATGTTCATTCTAGCTCGGAGAAATGTTACATTTCTGTCATGTTCTACTTACAGGATACTCTACACTCAGAAGTGTTTCAGCAAGCTGTACCAAAATGAAGTTAGTGGGTTAAGGAGTGCACAGGCTAAATCCCTCCTCATGAGTGCTGGGGGAAGCACCAGCAGTGCAGTAAGTGACTGGACTTGTAACTAGTCATCAGAAGCTGCCTTGATGCTATCCTGTAGCCTTCCCCACCCCCCCCTTCAGGCTAATGTGAATAAGACCACAAGATTTCAGGTAATATAGCCAGGCAATTCCTTTAATCAGAACTAAAGTGCATGTGATAGCTGGCAACACCTGAAGAGTGGGTCGAGGCTATATCCCCAACAATTCAATGCACAACAGGCTGCAATAGGAAGGAGCTACTAAAATTGAGAAAGGAGTGAATATTTGTAAGTTCTCATCAAAACTAAGGTCACCTTTAGCAGTCCCTTTTCATATCTACAAGTACTTTATCAGCCCACACAAGACTTCAGTCTTGAGCTCTGCAAGTTACCTCAACCATGGGTATTCACATATGCTAGTAGAGTAGGGATTTTTTTCCTTAAAAATATTGCCTTTATCCAAGCAAAATCCCAAGGTTGGTATTTTATTTTAGTTATAAAAATAAAATTATATGGCAGCCCTGAATGAGCCGATGAGATCTCACAGAAGCATACAGAAAGTAGAAGGATAAAGGGAAACAGGAACTTTGCCTGGCTATATGGAGATGGTCCTAGGGAGGCTAAAGCTCCCCTGGAGCCAAAATTATTAAAAAACTGCAGGAGGCAATGACAAGGACTTCTCCCAGTACAGAGTCAGTAACAACGAATTAAAAGAAAACATGGTTCTGCTGCTGAATGGGCTGGGGGCACTTGCTGGTAGCGGAAGCAGAAAAAGCCTTTACTGGTAAGGTTTGCTCTCAGGCCTTTGGTTCCTCTGCCTAATGGAGAGTCCAGGAGCACAGACTGAATATCTGTTTGGTCCTATGGGCTTATGTGACAAATAAGGCCAATGAGACTGCTGGCCAGCACCATTGAGGTGCCATTCTCAATCACCTTTAAAAGGTCATGGCAATTTCAGAAGACCCCCAATAACCATAGAAAGGAAAAAAAGTCACATTCCTCTTTGGGAAGGATGATCTTGGGAAACTAGATCACAGTCCCTGGAAAGGCTGTGAGAAAGTCTTCAAAGCCATTTCTAAGCACAGTATGGATAAGAATGTCATGGGGAACAGGCAACAAGCGGTTACCAAAAGGCAATAGTGCTCAGTTGACCTAATCTCCTTCTATGAAGGGTGACTTTGAACAAAGGAAAGGCAGTGTATATCATTTACCTTGATGCTAACAAAGCTTTCAACAGTCTCCCTCAGCATCCAAATCAGCCAAGTTATAGAGGTATGGGCAGCATACAAGGGAAGTAGAGAACTAATCTGGACCATTAGGCTGAAAGGGTCAGTCATCAAAATCCCTCAGCTCCATTTGAGGAGGGAGATCAAAATCTGGAGATGGCCAAATGCTAGACCAGGCTGCCCATGGAGGCTGTAGAATCTCAAGCCTTTGAGATATTCAACAACTTCACTGTGCAAGGCTCTGAGCAACTATAGACAACTTCAGAGCTGGCCTTGCTTGGAGGAGGGAGTTGGACCAGGCATCCTGCAAGAGTTTGATATCCTGAGTGCCAAGATCCAGGCTGTACTTGTCCAGGGAACACGAAGATACTTAAGTACAAACTCACATGAATTTTCTTTTACCCAAGGGAGGGAAGAAGTAAGTTGAAACAGGAGTCTGAGGCACCCAGATCTTCCTAGTTTGCATTTGTTTTTAAGATGGAAAATTCCAGTCTCTTGGAGATGCTGAGCAGAATCCACAAACAGGCAGAAGATATTATAAACTACCAAGTTGAAAAAAGTAAACCATGCAATCCGCATAGCAGCTTGAACTTTTAGCTTTCCTGCATTACAAATGTCTGCATGGTCAGACTCTATAGCTGCTCTGTTGAGCTATCTTTGCAGGAAACACCTAAACAAACAATAATAGCAGCAGAGGTAAGAGCTCTTCTACCCTATCATTTCAATAAGTTTATCTCAAGATGGTCTCAGAATCATTTACATGCAGGCCAGTCAGTAAAACAAGTCCTTAACTTAAAAAAAAAAAAAAAAGAAGTTTCAAGGAGTAGAGAAGAGACTTTGTGCTTTCAAAACAATTCTTTCCTGCTTAGGACGGAAAGAGACCATGGCCTCTTTTCACCTATAGCAATCTTCACCCAGTAACATTATCATCAACTGCCGTGGCATAAGGCAGGTGGCTGGTTTGGCTAGTTATTTCTTTAAGCTGCTTGTAAATCATTTCCCAGGGGAGAGAGCAGAGCCATTGCACCTGCATGAATCTCACAGACTACTAACACCTCTTTCCAAAGTCAGAAGCATTAGCATTCAGCTAACACAAGTAAGACTAATCCCTGACTTCTTTGAGTATGTCCTATGGAACTGTCTTACCCATTTCATTCTCCAAGAGACAAAAACTACGAGTAGAATGGCTTCAGCATGGTTTTCTAAGGTATTTTAAGTATATGGTTAAAAAAAATACAACAAAACACAAAAAACCAACAAAATCTAAACCAACAACCCACTATAACATTCAAAGCACAATATTCCTACTGGGCCTAATTTAGATGACAGCGCTAGGAAGCCTCAGAAGATAGAGTTGCCCCCATGTTGTTTCACTACTAGCATGCTATAGGTGCATCCCAGTTCTGAAGGATGTTGGTCTTACATGAGGCCACATAACACAGCAGTATTTGGTCACTACTTACTTAGGTTCCTCATGCTTCACACCATTCTATATTTCCTCTTATTTCTATTAATGTTATTTAAATTACAAGGCTGAGTATTGACATTTTGGTCTGTGGTTTGCATAGCCCTTTGCATAATGGTGTGCAGGTCCATAAGTAGGTCCTAAGCACAATGTTCACACAAATTAAACCTGTTCGATCTACTAACTAGAAGAGCACTGCTCCCATTACAAGTTCTAATGTACTTCCTTCCATGCTTTAGTTACTCTAACTTATTGTATGACAAGAATAATCCACTTGCTGTCTCAATTCTAAGAACAAAGTCACCAGCAATATCACATGAATTTGCAGTAAAACAATATTCCCACACTCTACAATTGGACTCCTTCCTCCAAAAACAGTAAAAAGGCTTGGAAAAATTAAGCAATTTGGTCAGTGGCCAACCAACGACAAGAGCTTTCAGAGTCAAAAATCCCTTCCAAGGAAAGCTAGTCTTAGCCTTCACTAACGTGAGAGTCCGTCTGTTTAACTATCTCCATCAATGTCAGCCATGGTTGCTCATTAGTATTCCCAGTGCTCAACAAGTTTGGTTAACAGCCTAAAGCTCCATCTGTGATAGGCAGCATTTACTTAAGGAGATAGCCCACAGGCTTCAGTGGGATTGTTTATTTCTGCTCATGCTGTAGCAGGCCCCAGACACTTTGTACTGATGGAAAAGAAGGAGATAGGATCTGGTCCTCCCTAGTTTATATGAGTCTTTCTGCTAAGAGTGAACGGAACAAGACTCTGAGTCAACACCCAGTGAAATCATTGGAAAGTCTCCCATCCTTTTCTACCCTCTCCCTCCTCCCCCATCCCCATTTCAAAGTCAAGACTTTATCCAGGCATATGCACGTAAGTAAAAGACATGTTTTACTTTTGGCTGTGTACATTGAATCAGACCCAGAACTTAAGTTTTGGCTTCTTCAGTTTAGTTCATTTTGTTTTCCCAACCTGAGCAAGACAACAATCAGTTTAATAGCTTTTATTGCTTGCTATATGTAGATATTTCACAGACCTAGCTCATTTTTAAAAAACATTCTTCAAACAACACCTCCCTCTACACAGACACACACAATTTGTTCATAATATATTTCAAGTTTGTTGCAAGAAAGCATATTCCAGTGCAGTAAGTTTAATCTTAAAATAAAAATAAACTTTAAATTTAGACATCCCATACGCCTTCACAAATTGTAGAGGGAGAGACTTCCAGATAAGCATTTTGCTTCTAACAGAAGTTACAATCTCTCCTTTGAAATTAATCTTTTCTAACTGTTTATCGCCATTAGCTTGTCTGATCAGATTCAGATTTGGTAGGATGAGAAAGACCCGCTAAGATCACAGACATACCCAAGATAGACTAGTAAAACTGGAACATCCTTCCTTATCTTCAACTTCATGTTATGAGCAAAAGCATTTGTTGTGGTATTATGCTTTAAACCTTACTTACTTCACCAGCATAATTATACCAACACAAGCATTTATTCTGCTGTGATCAAGTCTACAACACCAGTACATGTAACAACATTGCCAAGGTGTCATCCTCCATCAATGCTTTGCCAGGTAGTGTTTCAAAGGTGGAAGCATGAAGCCCCACACATTAGAGGAAAAACAATAGATACAACTACATCCTTGTTGGATCTGCCTTTGTAATACCCCCTATCCCTCCCCAAAGAATGACTGCTGCAGAAAAGATTACAAAAAGAAATATGGAATACTAACAGTGCAACAAGAAGGCTAACAGCTGGGGACGGTAAGCAGACATGCCTCCCATGAGAAGGGGTGAGGGAAATATTCCCAAAGGCTGTAGTGATCCCTTACATTTGATCTTATCCTCACATCACAATCTACACATTTTTTGGCAAGATGACAGGTAGATGGAGAACAAGTTAAATTCCTCTATCAGTAGGATGGTTTGGCATGGTACAAGAGACACGTATCAACTACAAAAATCAGAAGGCTTAGCAGAACCACCCTGTTTACTTAACGAAGTGACGTAAGCCACACAACCAGGCAAGCATAGCCTTTGTTCTTTCCTCTAGCTATTCCTGGTTTTCCTCAATGCCCTCCCACTAATTCCAAGTCTAGCAAAGTAGTCTGTAAACCCTAAAGCAGATACTGCATCTTTTTAATGTCCAAGTGTGGTCTGAGTAGGCACCAAGAAAATACCTAATCACGATAAACCCAAATAATTGCTGGCAACTAGAATGTTCCTAGAAATTCCATTTATTAAGTTCTGCTTTAGGAAGTTGAGTGAATTAGAAGAAGTGATCATCCTTCACAAAGTATACATCAGCATCTCTTTATAGTAAGGAGCTACCAAACAATTAACAAGTGGTGTTATACTATCATAAGATCAACTCTTTATGGTGATGTACATAGATGGTCAAGCCTTCTACTGATGTGCTTAGGACATGCTACCCACATGTGTAAGAAGATTATGGCATCTATTAATCAGTTATGTTGATGATAATTTCCTGATTTATAAAGTGCAACAGAAAAAACACTTACCTGATACAACAGCAGACTAAGCAGAGTATAGCTCAAGTTAAGTGTAAGATATTTGCCTATATGTGACAAGACAGGTAATTAGGATAAGAAAGATAATCATACTGGTTTATTACTACATTTTAAGTCTCTACAGGCTTGTTTTCAGTCATTTCAAGATCTTCTGTCATTTCACTACCCAAAGAGACACAGACATCATAATAGAGTTGTCCAGATTTAAAGGCCAGTCACAACCCTCAGCTAGACTGCAGCAGATCATAATGTATCTAATTTTGTTCAAATAAATATATGAAGAGCACGACTGAACAAAATGGCTATAAAGGCACCAAGTGTGAGTTGTGATTGTATTTATTAAACAACAAATACATTATCACCATTTTCCATATATAAGCCTAGGTTTCTAGCCTGATGCACATAGCACCACAGGAGGCAAGGGCATGAGCTCCAAGTCAGGGTCTGGCTCGACAGAGGCAAGAGGAATGCTGTGGGCTGCAGGCCGTTCCCCTGGCTGGCAGTACTGCCAGGGAGACAGAGGAACCTGCAGCATCTCACAGGGACAGCCCAAGTTCCTAGTTATGTCTCAACAAGGTGTTAGTTTGAAAGGGAGTCAAGAAGAGGCTATATGCCTTAAGTACACACACACCCCTTTAAACCCTAATAAATCCACACACAGGAAGCAAGATGATGCTTCACCATAAAAGAGGGAGCTCATCTGCATACATTCCAGTTTACACAGTCACCAGAGCTGGAGATGCCTCAGCAGCGAGTCATCAGTTCCCATGGGTCAGAGGTGACCAGCAAGACAGATAGATGCTCTCTGCCAAAGCACCTCCTCACACTGCAGAGAGGGCACCCAAACTGTTCAAGGGACCTTGCAGAAAGTGGCACCTTACAGGCAGCGATTTGGCCTATCCAGAAGCCCAGATGCAGTAGCCTCCCAGTACACAGGTATTTCCCAGCCCCAGGAGCAGCCACTGCTGCCCCTTGCCTCACTGGCTGCCCAGCCAGCAGAGGAAGGGAGAGGATGGCAAGGTGCTTGGCTCAGAGGAGATCAATTGCATCCTCCTCTCCAGTGTTAATAGGCAATCTAATTACTAATCTAAGAATTAGACTGTAGCCAGCTCTGCCACTACTATGTCTTTAAAAGAGTTATTTATAGCCGTCCCAGAAGAAGCTACAGCTCACCTCCTTCTGAAAGTAAAATAAACACTGGTCTGAGTCAACCAAATAACATCTCACTTCAAACATTCAATTCAAAAATTTAATGAAACTGGACATGAAAGTGACATTTGCTTCATTTGCATCACAAGCATTCATACATGCCTAAAATTCTCTAGCCAAGAACTGAGTTGACCAAGATGATTTCCCTGTCCTGAGCCACCACAAGGTCTCCAGGCTTTATTTGCCAGCCTTCACAAAAAAAACCAAACAAACAACAACAAAAGCAACAAAACAACAACAACAAAACCCCCACAAAAAAAAAAAAAACCCCAAACACAAAAGGGGGGGAACAAACAAACAACAAAACTACCCCCAAACAAACAAAACACCACAAACACAAAACAACCCCCTCTCTCCATGCACACACACAGCACAAAAACATTTTCCAACTCTTTGACAGTCATCACATCTTGTAATTGACTTCACATACTTCCTTGTACCCCAGAAATTATCAAACATGAGTATTCACCCTTTGGTTTCACTCTTTTTGCTTTCCAGATATTAGAAGCTTAAAGCAGGCTTATAACACTATAGCTTACACAATTTCCCTGTTCTGTAGAAAAAAAGCTTGTATTTTGATCAATGAATCAGAGTGAATCGCTGTAAATAAGTATAAATTAATATACTTACAGAATTTTCAGAAACTTAGAATCATTGCTTTGAGACTGAAAAAAGGCCATCAGCGCACTGTACAGTGATATAACAGAACCAAATATGTTAGAAAATATCAAAACAGCAGTTGTAAGAAACATTTGCAGATTAACACAGACACTGTTAAGAACTGAGGTTCACCTCTCACTTCTGCTTAAAACTGCTTTCGTGACAGCAGCCAGTAAGACCAATGACACCAGAAAGCCCTTTAAGCCTGCGGTATTTTTTTACAGCTTTTCAAAACCAACAAAAAAGTACCATTTTACTGAATTATGTCTTGTGCATGTTATTACTTAGCAAACATCAAGGCTCTGATTTCATGAACCAGAACTCTTCAGCAGTAACAGCACTAGTTTAAAGTATTGCCACCATTCAGCCCATCTTTTGAATGTCTGCATGGCCCTCTCCAGTTATGCTGGCATGCGAGTCCAGTCAGCTGCACACT
The DNA here is from genome assembly GCA_013400335.1 of Eurystomus gularis. Classification (NCBI taxonomy): domain Eukaryota; kingdom Metazoa; phylum Chordata; class Aves; order Coraciiformes; family Coraciidae; genus Eurystomus; species Eurystomus gularis. The sequence continues at coordinate 115,885 of VZZY01010532.1, forward strand.
ATACTGATAAACTGGAAGATAACCCAGAAATTTTACTGAAACCAGATCAAGTAACCGTAAGGGCCATAACGCAGCTGCACAGGCAACTGTGCCAGCACGACTACAGGATGCAAGGCAACATTTTTACTGAATACTTCAAACCATAAAGATACAGCCAAAGAATCTATCAAAATTTTATTTTATTGTTTTATTCTTAAGATGAGGCAGAAGTTGAGTCAGAGATATATATGAGCCAGAGATTCCACTTAAAAAAAAATTCCAGCCTAATTCTTCCCTGCTGGAAGAGAGCTTGATAAATAGATAGACCATAGTAAAAAAACACAAACGAACAAAAAACCCCACCCAAACCACCCCAAGATACTCTTAAAGATCATTAAAAACACTGTCAAGAAAATGCTAACGCTGGAAATAACATTCTTAAAAGACTGCGAACTTTGAATACAGAAAAGCCTTTATCCAGACAGTATTCCTCCAGGAGAAGCAGCACTCCACTGGATTACATCTCTTTTGCTTAAACACAGTGAAGAAATTTAGAAGGTGTTAATACGTGGAAATCACAGCAAAGTTTGTAAGAAGAGACACTGAAGGAGCTTGCCATAACAAGACCAGACACACACTACAAGCCACAGAAACAGCTCTCTGTTTTGTTACAGCACTAGCAGAAGGTGTCTGGACCAGACACACCCACCCACTCCTGTTTTGGGCAGACAGTGGAGAACAGCAGACCCCTCTCTCCTCTTCCAGAGGATCCTGAGGCAACATCACACCAGCTATGGTGTCCAGGTCTTGCAGAAGAGGAGGCAGCAGCCACCCTCAAGGGCTTCCAACATGGAAGTGTTATGCCGCCATGAGCTGCAATGTGACCCACTGTTCAGGACAAGGCTCAGGCTTGGCCCGACCCCACATTTCCGCCAAATTAAGTGGGTTACTCCCTATTGTCAGAAGAAGAAAAAGAAAGAAAAAAAAAGTCGGGCATGGGGAAGCTGGGCCCTGCCTGGTGACTCCATCTAACACTCCCCAAAGTGAGAACAATTTGTTCTAGTTTGCAAACATCCCATAGTGAGACTTGCAAGGAGCTGGTTTCCAGCTGCATCTACCAAGGCTGGGCAGATGTATTACACACAACATCCACCCTGTCCCCAGCTTGTTGCAGCCCCTCACACTGGTCATGCTCCCAACAAGAGCTGCCAAGTGCTGAGTACATAGACTGGTCTCTCCCACCTCTCCCAAGGCATGACAGTTCTACAGGAGAAGGGAATTTGAACTGCAGGGCTGCCTCCTGAAGCTGCAGCTGCATGTCACTCCATACCAAGGCTACACTGCAGGTACATTGACACAGGACTACCAGGAGACCTGAGGCCTTGCTGAGGAGAGAAGGAAGGCAGGAGAGCTTACTGACGCTGGCATCACTGGGATATACCCTGGGACAGGGCTGCACTTCCAGTCACCCAGAGGCAGGGGCTTCTTGAGGGTCCCCACTCTCCCCCCCTCTTTGCACTCCTTTTCCCTTGAGGAAAGCACACTCCTCTGTAACCAAGAGCCTGTCCAAAAATCTAGAAGCCTGAGGCTCACCAGTGAAAGCATCTAAATAGGAGACACAAGACACTCACTGCTTTTCCCATGCCAACTTCAGCATAAGCATTTCATCAAACCAGCACAATCTGAAACAGAGCACCATGGTGCACAGAAAGGTGAGCATTGGCACCTACTGCTAGCAGTGAGAACCACCCCACCACCAGTCCTTCCAAGGGACAGAAACATTACACTGTTCCACTCATCATTATGCAATAGCCTATGTCAAAGTCACTCTAGTTGCTTTTCCCAGGAGAGATTTTTATGAGCAGAGCCCACAGAGGTCAGACAAAGCCTCTGACCGGTCATGCACAGGAGGGCAATGGGGATGGCATTGCTTTGCAGGCCCAGAGACACCAACACTAACAGCTTCTAGCTCTAGATGCTACTGGAAAACTGACCAAAGAAACACAACAAAGGGCTCTTCAAACACAGTAACAACAAATCAGTCATTAGTCTCCGTATCAAAATATTTCTCAAGAGATCTTATCCTCTTTTTACATTCCATATGGAAGAGCAGCAAGGTGATTCCTATGCCCTCTTTGAGCTCTTTTAAAGGTGAGAAAGAGGGAGAAAATTCAATCTGCTCAAATACAGAATTATTTGATCCACATCAGGATTTAAAGGAAGCTTTTCAGCATTACAGTACAGATGGGAGGTGAAAACATGCTAGAGTCCAACACCACCACTGCAGGGACAGGAGTTCGGGATATGGAAGGGATAAATACACAAATAGGATCCCCATTTGCATTGAACTGCTATTGGCACTGTAAGAGTTTTTTAGTGTATAGAAAGAACACTGTATTGGGGATTCCCGCCACCAAGATGGGTAATGCAGACTACCAGAGCCCAAGTGAGCCTTGAGCTGCTAAAGCTTATTGAAGGGAGGGTTCTCAGCTGCTAGCACACAAAACTTGGCTTGTGACAAAAGCAGTCTAGTACCTGTATCAGCTCAGCATGGTGAATAAAAGGAGCTCTCCCATGTCCTCTGCCTAGTTCACCAGCTCTGTTCCAGAGGGCATCCTTCAGCTTTACTGCTGAGAGCCACTGAACTGAACAGCTTGATAAAAGGAGTACCAGTGTAGTTCACTTTGCACCAAAACAAACCCTCAAACACCAAAAGCCACACACACAACACCCTCTGAAGTATTACTATTACAAAACAAAACCTGGAGTCATTTTTTTTTTACTGAAGTTCATTTATCAGAAGGCAGTTGTTAGGGCCAAATAAATAGATACAAGAAAATTTTTTGTAATTAAGTTTAATTTGTCATCTACCAACTAGAGTTTACAACCTTGTTCAATAGCTTTTTAAATATATAATAGTTTCCAAACATTGTATTTTCTTGTAGACTGCATTTTGGGGTTTTTTTTGTTTGATTCAAGCCTTTGTTCGTAACACCTCTGCATTTCAATGTGTAATAATAATCACAGCAGGCTCAAAAAAAAAAAGGCCAATAAATAATATTATTATACATATTAAAAGGGAGATGAACACTTGCCAGGTTACCATCCCAGGAACACAGAAACTCCTAACCACTCTTCCCCAAACAACCAAACGTAGCCCTGTTGGCCCTCTAGTCCCCTGCAGGACCGTACTCCTGTACCACCCTCCTCTTCTTCAGGGCTGAAAACTCTCTGAATCCCAGCGAATCCAGCACTAGCAGGTGGCTGCACTATGTTATGCATTATAATTCACTGCTACAAGCCTGAGAAGCAATAGGTAAATGCTTGCTATGCACATCTGCAGTGGAAGAGAGAAAGCAAGCCAACAGGCACAATGCAGCTTTTCAGCAGCAGTCTCAGTTCCAGTTTAGACGTCTTCACAGCCCCAGTCTAATCTGTACAATACACAGAGTGAACAGGATGTTTACTGAAGATAATATCCACTTAGAGCCTATGTACAGTAATTTTCTCACTACAGATAACTGATAGGACGCCATAGCACCTGGTCTCATATTAGAGATAACAAGCCTTTGGGGGGTACATCCATACTGTGCTTTCACACGATTATAAGATGATTTAGGGGATGCAGATCTCCTAGTAAGCCTACACAACAGCTTTCTTTTAAGATCAATCACATACCTCAACAAAATTAAGTCTCACACTTTTCCCCAAAACTACAGAAATGCACAATACGCTCAATCAGTCAGTAAACACCAAAGCTCACAGCACCATACCCTAAGATCTCCATTTTCCAAGTCTCTTCCTCTATTACACCTCACAGCATTACAGTTTGACTTCCAAAACAAATAAGTAATATATAATTTCAGAGCATTGGCTATAGTAGCTTTTAAACTCTTTAACCAACCAGGAATTGACCATAACAGATACTTAAGAAAATATTAAATTATTACAACTTTCACAACACAGGGACAAGGAAGACCTCTTTTCATACCCCCCCCC
>VZZY01010532.1:119875-130998 GCA_013400335.1 Eurystomus gularis
CCCCCCAAGCTAGGGTTTTCTCATCAGAAAGACTATCAGTTACTCATACCTTGTTAGACAGACGAAGACCTGGAGACACCAGAAAAGTTCATAATTCCCTCTGCTTACATAGCTCCTTACTCACATCTTGTTTCTCTATTCAGATCATCCCTAAATACCAGCTAGCAGACTTTCTTTTAACAAATTCTTCTCATCCTTTAACAATTTCAGCCTGATTGCTGGTAGCCTTTCTGTAGTCACATGAGAGTGATTGCAACTCCCAACACATGGGGAAGCAGGCACAGGTGCTGCTAAACTCACAGTAACAACGAGTAGGTGGGGATTTACTTACATTTTCAAAGCAGAAACACAAAGTTTAATATCTGAAAGCTCTTACAGGTAGCAGTCTTGTTGCACAGTCCTACAACCTTATCTCACTTCCACTGAATTCAATGGAAAAACTACCAGTGCATACATGAGTAGCTTGAGAGAGCCATAAAACACTGTAAGAGGAAGTAATTTGATTTACTGATTTCTCTTGTGAGACTATCTGGCCTGTGAAATGTAGCGTTCCCTGTAAATAAAAGCTTTCATTTCAGTTTTTCTTAATATGTATTATTTAACATACCGATCTTTTTATTTTCCTTCTATGAAGAACGTGGTCATTGACCAGCACCCAAAGGCACTGGGGTGGCTTTGCTAAGGGTGAGGCACTGCAAGAGCCTCACAGCTGCTATAGATTGACACAGATTTCAAAGGACACACACCAGCATTCTCCAGCAGAGTAGCTGGCAATGATTTGGGGCTATCAGTTAGGATTTAAATATAGACACTTGGTGTAAAAGGCAGGTGCCTGTATTTGAGTTAATCAGCTTATGCTTTCTGTAGAGCACAAAGAGAAACAAGCCATATCACAGAGAGACTTATCTGACCCCCCTTAGATACCACTCCTGAACTAAGATGAATTATATCCTAGACAAAGACATTTCTTTCCATGAACTATAAAAAGACCTAGAGATGCCTAAATTGGACAAGAATGCCTAATTTTTAGAGGTCTAATATTAGGTGAAATGAATCTTGACCATTGTGCCTGTATTATACTGAAAACCCACAGCACTGCTCCTAGGAGGGCATTATAGATGTAGTAAACTTTCCTCAGGGAGGTAAATAAGAAAAGGGAGTCAAGTTGCATGGAAGGGTAGTTTAAACTTGACCCAAAGCACTTGAAGCGAGCAAGGATTTTCCAACACAAAATAGATAATTAGGGCCACCCCACTGAAAGTGGGAGTTGCTATTTGAAAGGAAGGAAGAAGAAAAAAAAAAAAAGAAAGTGGGTTTTTTTCTGGACTACATATGTGCTCTCTATAAAATTGTCTGCACAAAGTAAGAGTGAAGCGCATGTCCAGTCTTCTGAGCAGATCAACGCTCCCTGGCAAGGAAGTGCAAGGGCTGCTTTGTGCAGGCATGTACGTGCAGCTAAAATGAATGCAAAGGGAGGATAAAATCTTGCAGATTCAAACATTCAGATTCTACACTTCCTGTGCAGATGCTTAAGTGAATCCATAAGGAAAAAGCCAGAAGTGATTTAGGTCAGACTAAAGCCATCACTAATACAGGATCCTTGTATTAGTTCTACCTTTAAGAAAAAATGTTCTTCTATGCAAGAAGATAGTATGCCCAGGCAAGCCATGTCCTTAGCCACCCTCAGGATAATCTCAGGGTGATCTAGATGGGGTGAGCAAACATCAAAAGATTCAGCCTTCTGCTGAGACCACAGCCTGCTCCGATTTTTATTTTTTGATGGTTTAGAAGACAACCTGGAAATTTTACAAGCGTGGGCTTTTCCACAAGACAGAAAACCTGTATTTAATTTACTTTTACACATCACCACCGCTAAGAAAAAGTACTTAGCGAATGAGAGGACTTGAAATTATATATTAAAGAAACTAAGGAAAGACATGTCCATGTTTCTGTTCCTTGTGTATGTCCAATCCTACAACTATTACTGCATAGGAATAGCTCTACTGACATTGATGAGAGAATTTCACTCACCGTGAGTGAGCTCCACAAGTTTGTGTGATGTGTGTAGGTTTGATTTGCAAATGCTGACAATCGCACCTTTGAGGTTAAGAAAAAATTTTCAAAGGTTTCCATTTGGAACTATTGAAATGAAATGGCATGCAGTCACAAACAAAATTAACTTTGAGATAGAAAAGGCAGCAAAGCACAATAAGCTTATTTTTTGTTTATTTACATTCCCCTCTAATATATATTTTTATTTAATGTGGTAAAAGGCAAAAATAATACTCTGAGCCAAGTTTCAGATAAGTGTGAAATTTCAAGGCTTATTAGGTTATTAAGCTTCTGAAATAAGGATTTCTATTTATAAAAGAAGTGCTGACACAACCTGGACTCTAAGCAGTGGTAATGCTACCACAACAGCATGGTTCATATGCAGTGTGAGTAGCCCAGATTACCTTAGCCTAATAAAATGAAAGATTTAAAACAGAGGAAATTATTTCAAAGAATCATACTTCTAGTGCTGTCATGTTTGCAGTCACATTAGGTTTAAATGATGGGAAAACATAAATCTATTTATCTGTTCTCAAGTTACACCCACAAAACAGCATCCCAGAGAAACTCTCACAAACAGGGTTTGCGAGAATACAACAGAAGTGTGTGTAGGTAGGTGTATGTGCCTAGACGGATTATGCATATAATCAACATGTAAAGCTCCATAATGCTGAAAATAATAAATTGTTGTGAATGTGTAAGGGTGGAAAGTGCATTTAAAATGGATTATCTGCCCTAGTTCCTGTTCTTATTTTTGGAAAGCAATCAGCTCTTCGTGAGAACTCAGCACCACGCTGAGCCACCCTGGGGCTTTTCATGGCCCAGCCCTTCACTTTGCATTATCATCTGTTAGCAGCCACATCCTGTGCAGACTGATTCATTACAGCCAAGAAAGGCAGGGAGAACACGAGACCCTCTGAATCCTGAGGTCTGAAATCACTCTAACGTGCTTCTCTCACTGTACTATATAAAATAAAGGTATCTTTTCAAAAGGAATTTCCAGCCATTTTTGTTACTATTCCAAATAAAAGCTTATTTTAAGATGTGTTATTTTAACTCAAGATCTTTGTAAATCACCTTTACTTGAAAACTTTCATAGGCCTGATTTGAAGACCATATATTCACCCCAGTTTAATTCAGACATAAAACAAAAAATTGTTGACTACTTTTGCTTAACAGCTATGGTCAAATGCAAACAAAAATCAGGTTAATGATCCAGTTCATGAATATTTATTCACTGATGAATATGAAATACATTATTGTTTTCAACTATGGTGATATTGTTTTCTGTGAGGCTGAAGCTTATGCAGTCAGAGATAATACAGTGTGTTGAACTTGTATTTTTTTAACTTTGAAATTCATTACTTTTGAAATGGTATGATTTCCTGATGCTTAACTATTGATCACAAATGTTACAAGTCAATAAAAAAATCCAAATTACTGTTACAGTCTATTACTTTCCATTACACTGTATTTCTGTAATATCTTAATATCTCACAGCATTCTTAAGCATGAATTTAAATGTATGAGCAACTATGAGATTCTTACTTTACAGACAGATGAAGAGATTTCAGAGATAAAACGATCAGTGCTCAGTGGTTGGGCTGGATGTACCAATCTCCAGCCTTAAGCTTCCAGCTTTCAGCATTAACTCTAGTACTTTAAATTATGTAGTTTGATGTATTTGTTTTAAAGTTGCAGTGTACAGCTGAGTCTTTGTACAGAACATTTTCAGTCCCCTATCACGATTACAGCAATAGTAGGACATAAGCAAACATTATATATAATGCAAGTTTTATGACAGAGGCAGAAATATGTTGTTGAACTACATGGAAATACCGTTTGCTGGTACCAGCGCTACCATAGCACACAGTAAGGGATGTGTATTGATGTGGCAATAGATCTGTCATAAAGCATCAGTGTGGGCTCAGTCTGTGAATCCTATTTGTCTCCAACGTAACATGACTGATTACAGCTGAATTATAGTGACTTTAAATGTAAAAGTTCATTTTCTAAGCTAATTAAAATCAGGGAGGCTAGAATTTCTAAGGTTGACACAATTCAGCTTCTATACAAAATACAGTATAATCAAGAAAAAAAATTGAATATATCTCTCAGATTCAAGGGAAACAGTGCTACTACTAGTCTGTAGATTGCTATTTTACTAAGTCAGTTATAACAGGAACCAAATGGGAATAAACTGTGTTTGACATTGATACCTTAATCGACCTTTCACAAAGAATCAAGTGTCTTTGAGAAACTAATCTGCAGAAGTACCTTAAACAGACAGCTAAAAACATACAGCATGGATATATACAAAAATTCAGTATTACTGTGGAGGGAGACCTTACACTCCTAGTCTTCAAATGGTTGAAGGAATCTTAAGAGATCATCATGCAACTGGTGTCAAAAGACCAGCAGCAACCCATGCCTACAACAGCATCCAGTAATTATAAGACCAGCAGAGTTCAACTAATGCTAGAAGCAAGAACTTTTAGAAAATTTCCCTCTTTCAGGTCATCTTTGTCCACATTAAGCCAATTTTACAAAAAGACTAGCCAACCAAGGCAGCGTAGCAAAGGTGAACACTTTTTCCTGACCCTCTTCACTCACGAGCTCATCCTTTTGACACCCAACTCAGTAATGTTCCAATATCAAAACTTGTTAAATCTTTCAGGACAAATGGCATAGGAATGGGGAAAAGATGAAAACATTCTGCTCCAGAGGAAATGATTTTTTATCATTCGTAAAGTGGTAACAGAAAATAAGCAGTTGCAGGGTTTTGGGTACTTCTGAACCGTATGTGATGTCTGAGGTATCAGGCTTCATACTTTTACCTTGCCTGACCTAAATTCTACCATTCTGCTATTTTTAGAAAAGACCTTGAAATACAGCAGCTTGTGAGCCAGCCAGGAGCCCTCCACACGTTTAACAAGGCTCAACACGCCTGCTAACCTTCTCCTTTGTCAGTGGACTTGGAGATTAATGCAGTGATTAGGTGGCTTTCTTCAATGAGGTATTGTTTCATTTCAGCAATAGGAAAACTACAGTGCATAAAACAATGAAGATTTTAAACCAATCAAGCAACCTAAAAGTATATCTATTTCCCTTAGGGCTCAATGTGTCTTGAAAAGCTAGGAAAACCCAACAGCTTCAAATCCTCTCCCTCTCCACACACCCCAGAGCCAACAACTGTACTTGACCTTCTCCTTTCTAACTATTCTTTCATCTTTAGCTCTTAATTCTGGCAGGGCAGCTGTGTAAATATAGCTGGGACTAAGAAACTATAATCTTCACAGCTCAGGGATTATCATCTTTTACCTTCCTGAGCTGTTTGCAAGCAGGTATTTAGTCTGGAAGGACTGTCTGGCCTCCCTGCCTACTTTTTCTCCTTAGATTTTGGTTTGCCTTTGAATAAAATCAGTCTGTGAATAACCCGTGACTGTGCGATGGGCCAGGCCCCGCAGTGAGCCCGCAGAGTGCGGGCAGCATTGCCCAGCACGGGTGCCTCAGATCACTCACAGCCAGCACCAACAAAACAGGACGCTGGCAAGGAGGAAACTCAGGTCCTTAGTTTGCTGCTTGGCATTTTTGCTTCTGTATAGCTGGTTTAAGACAGCTGACTAATGCTTTAAAGAAAGACAAGTTACCAGCTATGCATCAGGCCTTTATTTTGTTCTCAGGTAAGTAGGATGACTGTGGGAGCCCAGATGACAACCCCAGCATCATTCTGCTGCAAAGCCAGGATGTGTATTTCCCTTCAGTTTAAAAACACACACAAGAGTTTAATTGACACAGCTCTGCAGTCTTGTACTGCTCTTAAAAATAATCACAGCCTGCAGAGAAGTGTGAGAGGTGCAGGCCTTCACATACCTACGTCAGTCAGGATTAAAAATAAAATAAAATGCTCTCCTCATCCCCTAGATTAAACAAACAAGAGGGGATGCGCATTCACAGCTCCCTACACATCCCTTCTAGCAGCAACAGGAGTTCTTCTGGCTCAGGGACGCGAAGCTGTGGGCTGTCAAAGCAGGGCTGTAAGATGTGACCCTCACAGAAGATGACTCGCCCACCAGTAAAGTGAAAACACTGCTCCAAAAAGCACTAGTTCATGCCTAGATTTCTCTCTCAGAAGTTAAACAGCATTATGAGCACACATTTACTAGCCTTCATGCACTGCAATCCACACAGCTGAATCAAGACTGCATGTTAGGGTCAGTGCCCTATATACATATTGCCGATGTTTTCCACGTTCTTCCTGACCAAGTCCTTCTGATGCCAAGAATGACACTCTCCTCTCAGCTAAAAGTTTCAGCCAGACACTAATTAACACCTTGCTACTTGTAAACAAATGATCCAAGATGCAAATAACACCCTCAAGAAGGCAGAGCTGCCTTCACACAGACCTGCGGTGGTCAAGAAGGGTTTAGCTAGCCCCCATCTGACCAGACCACTTGAAGTTCTTTCCTGCTGTGACCACTGTGTCCCAGGTAATAAACTCCTGCAGGACAGAGGTGCTAGTGGTACAGAAGCCCCTAAGGCTGGTAACTGCTTTCCTCACAAAGGATCAATCATGTCTCAATAAAACATCGACATTTGAAGAGAAAAAGGTTTCACCTACATGTGACAGAAAACCTGTTTGTTTTTTCTTTTTCTCTCCAAATGTGAATGCACATCCAGCACAACACAAAAGTGACGCCGGGAACCCGAGGAGTCTCACCGTCCTACAGTACTTTTCTAGCTGAAGCGGTCATAAGCTAATACACAGCGACGCAGCTGGAAAACAGGCCAGGTCCTGAAGGCTGGTTAACTCTAAAGGATTTGATGCGCACGAACAGCAGAGGCAATGCCGCACCAGCTTCACAGACAAGACAACAGCGATGATACGGTTACATTACCTTACTTGTTTGCTTTTAACAGTGCTGTACTGATTTAAATGCAACACCATACCTCCTTAAAGTAGAAGCAGTTTAAGAGATTTAACTTACCTAGTGCCTGGAAGAACAGTGTTACTCGTAGCCCATTTAGGAAAAATTATTATAAAATTCAGGTTGTGTAACTCCAGCATTGCCACATTACACCTGCTTATTCAGCTCCTCTAAAGATTTTGTTACATACCAGCATTTAGGCCAGAACTGTCAATTCATCATTATGGAAGAGAGTGATCCCAGGCTGACAGAACTATGCCAGGAGAAAGTCAATCGGCTAAGATACCAAATGCTCTACTGCAATCACCATTTTGTTCATAGTTGAGGACTTTGTCACAGTAATACAAAACACAGTTGCAGAGGCAAAGCTACATTTGTGTATCTTGCTCACAACCGTTACTGTAATATTCCAACAAAACAGCTCCAGTACAGATAAAGGTGTAGCTTGAACACAAAACTCATTCCCCACTCAAAGTCTTCTCCTTCCAAGTCACTATTAACTATCACAGGAAAACTATGACACTTTAGAAACACTACTGTCCACCTTTTCTCACTTCTTCCTCCAGAGATAGATCAGTCACGTCTTTGTATTTACAACCATTCACTGCAGTTTTTCTACACTGTTCAGGGAGACTGTCACCAGATAAACACGAGCATGCTTAATATGCAGAACAAAATAGGACTGACTTTTTCAAGCCGGATGCCTTTTCAACTATTCCCAATAGAAACCTAATGAATACTCCAAAGGAAGCAATGATTATTTGGTATTGTACAGTTTGTTTACTGGGTACAAAGAGCCAGCCTGTCACGTCCCCTTCCTCAGCCTAGTAGTACCGTGTATCTGACAGGAAGGAAAACGTTAGCCAGATTATACCAATTACACCCCAAATTCACAGGGCTCAGCATCACTAACACAGCTTTTTCTCAAGACTGACTGTTAGTAACCCACATTTTGATGCACCATCAGTGACATAAACAGAAATGAAAGTATCAGGTTTTTGAGAAGTAGGTTTGGATATTCTTGTTCAAACTTAGCAATTTTGATCTGCAGGCTAAATGAAGTTTGTCTTATGTTCAGGTCCTGAAACAAACTAGAAGCTTCCATATCTCTTGCTACATTCTACTCACTGCCATAATATCTGAGGAAATTCACCCAAGGCTTAAGTACAGGTGAACCCCTCAGATGGCTTCAGATATATGAGCCTGAAGATACAAAATTAAGTACTACCTGGGAGTACGTGTGATAAATGCCCAACATTGCACACACATAGAACACAATATAGGTTCAGCTATACAAAATATTTCTCAAATTATGCAAGATCCATCACCTCAGAAAGAAGCCACTGCAGTTAGTATTTCTTCTGTGAATACATAGATATGCCATTGATTTAAAGTTTTTAATGAGATACCTGCAATTTATAACACCATGACATTTATGAGCCTCACCACATTTGTATGACTTTAGTTTTCAGCAGATAATTCTACTGTTGTTAGAATCGCTACGCACACAGAGGTTGATGAGAACGTACCACTGCAGAGCAAGAAGTCAGACACCTTCCCTCTGCGGGCTTGTTTTGAATTGTTTATTGAGGTTTAAGAAGTCATCCACATTTCTATAAATATAGACATTACTTGAGTAAGTGACTTACAATGTCACCAGTGCAGGTACATATATAACCAACATACAAAAGCTCCACTGGAAGCTACTTCAGTTTATTCAAAAAGGACCAAGATGTCATTAAAAAAAACAGCTGTCACTTTCAGTTATTGAAGACACTAAAGTGCATTTTTGGTTACCTCCTGGACGAACAGCTGCTGATCAAAAAGTTTTTTTTTTTTTTTCTCCCAAACATATCGAAGTTACACTGACTGACATTCAGGTTTGTAGCTGTCATCCTCCTGATACATGGCAGCAGGTAAAAAAAATGTATTACGTTGCTGGTTAAGAGGAGGAAATACATTTTGCTTTTTTTTTTTAATCTAGCTTTTCCAACAAAAGTTTAAAGACAATCTAACATTCTGATGAATTTTTACAGCACCGCTAAAGTTAGTCTTAAAAATCCAGGCTCTGTTTCAGCCCTTTGAATGGCTAGCCAAGTATCTAAAGAGTCACTTGAAGCTCTGTACCAGTAAGAAAAACTACCCTCCCTTTTCCGCCAAGCGCCATCCTGCCCAGTTAACACTGCTTACACACTCTGTAAACAAGAAGAGCTTAAAGCATAATTAAAGCAGAACACAGGCCCATCTTGAAAATCTTCTTCCCCCACTCCCTCCCTCCCTCCCCCCAACCCCCCGCAGGGTCAAATGTTTGAGTGTATAAAGCATTATTACATTCCTAACCACAAAATACTTTAAGAGTCACGATAAAAAAAAAAAACGTTGAAAGCGACATAGCAATACCGCTTTAATAAAATAGGGTATTTTGGGGAGATACAAGATGTGCTTTGCTAATTTTAACTCCATCTTTACTTCATTATAATTTTGTTTTATTGCCAGAATAGTCACCAGTAGAGCAAAGAATGCTGCACTGGTTAGAACCCCGGCAGCCACAGTTGTTCTTTATAGCTCCTTTACTGCAATTAATTTACTTTTAACTTGATAGTAGGAGGACATAATACTAATCATTCAGAAATAAATTACTAATTTTGAATAACAGTTTAAACCTAATTAGCACTGAATAATGACAAATGCCTACTTCTAAAAAATAAAAACCTTACATACCAAAAACATGCTATATGTTGGGAAACCACTTTTTCATGCTGCAGCATGTTGTTTACATTTTTTACTTGTCAGAAAGTCTTTATCAGCTGAAGAATCCACAGCACTTAAATTTCAAGTATCTGAACTGAAAATGATTCAATTTCAAAAAGTGCCAAATTAAAAAAAAAAAAACACTACACATGTAGCCAAGCTTTCATAGAAATCCCCAAACAAGGTAAAAAACAGCCTCTCAAAATAATGGGTTATGAGCTTCATACATGTTTTTAAAGCTGTATAATGTTCACCTAAACACTCCACTTACGAGCATTAGAAGTTTAAAACACAGAACACCTTCATTGCAAAATGCTTTCAGAGGGCACCCTCAAACATATCAATACAACACTAACCAGAAACCTCTCATTTTATTTGGCTATTTAGACATCCATGTCACATATACCCACCCATCCATCCATTTCCTGATAGTATTACATCATCTATTGGGGCTTCTGAAATAATGCAGAGCCATAAAACTCAGAAGAGACTAGTTTAAAAAAAAGAAGTTCCCTAACTGCACAGCCTTCCACACAGCAAGGTTGTGCAATTGATTGTTTAACGTAACTTAAGCTTAACGGCATCCAAACAAGCAGACCTGGGTTTGGAAGCTGTCTTATGTCAAATTTTGACCATGTAACTACTCTAGAACAGAAAGGTCAAAATAGAACTCATCTCTTCTTTTTCTGCTGCCTCAACATTTTCCTTCGCTTAATTATCATATCATGTAGTTTCTCCAGTCCCTCTTTGAGTCCATCTCCAATGATTGCACAGGTGGGCTGCAAATGCCAGGGGGTTGAAGAACTCAGCTCACTCATCGCTAACATTTTCTCAATTTCAGACAGGGAGAGAGAGTTCCTCAAGTCCTGCTTGTTAGCAATAATAAGGACAGGCACTCCTTGATTTTCAGATATCCTAGTAATCTTATGAAGTTCCGTTTTGGCCTCTTCCATTCTCTCAACGTCGACCGAGTCCACCACAAACACAATACCATCGGTGCACCTCGTGTACGACTTCCACAGCGGCCTCAACTTCTCCTGGCCACCTACATCCCAGAAGTGGAAAGTGACCGTTTTCGAGTTGCCCAGCGTCACTTTGATTTTCTCCGTATTAAATCCTTTAGTGGGTACAGTGTTGACGAACTCATTGAACTGCAGTCTATAGAGCACGGTCGTCTTCCCAGCGGAGTCCAGTCCCAAGATGACAATGTGGAAGCTCTGGAACGAAGGCAGGCTGGAGAGGATCGGCGTCTGGTCCGAGAGTCCATTCCCCATTGCCAGAAAGGAAGGTGACAGCAAGCTGCCACGAGCAGAGGCCGGCTCCCACGGCTACGCTCCCCGCCGCGCTACGCTCGGATCCTGCCAAGGACACAAGCGGCGTTAGCCCACAGCT
>VZZY01010532.1:132053-199186 GCA_013400335.1 Eurystomus gularis
GCTGGTTTCCGTCCTGCGGCCGCCCCGGCGCGGTTCCGGGGAGGCCTGGGTGAAGGGCGGCGCCCGGGGAGGCTGCGGTGTTGCAGTGCGGTCGGCTCTGCTGTCAGAGCCTCACTAAATTGCCTTGCAGCGCCTGATCTCTTGGCGTGACGCAGCAAGTATCCCAGGCTCCAGGCCTTCGGCGTGCCTCAGCGGCTGTGGAAAAGCCCGTTGGGTGCCTTGCGCCCGCCACCTGGGACCTCTGCGACTGGGACAAGGTCGAGGGCAGGGAAGTGCTGTGAGCGGGGTTTCTTGCTGTTGCTGCAGAAGAGAGCGTGAGTGGTCCAAGGCCCCTCACCCGGCTCTATGTTCATGTATCTCCATGAAACAGGAAATAAACAGTCCGGGGGGAGTTGAGAGTAACTGGGAGTGGATTAAATTGTTTGTTAGACGCCTGGCATACAGAGACAGTAGCAGCGCAGTGGTCTCAATATCAACATTGCTTAGCTTAGTTACAAGGAAGGTTTCCTACAGCACAAGGATACATTAAGTAATTCGGCACTTTAAGCCTGATTTGAGCAGTGAGGTCTTTCAAAGTCAGAGCTAATTATTAGTATCTAATAAGATATTTTCATGTTACTGTTTCCAGAGCATACAGGGTTTAGAGAAGGCTTGGAGGAGTATTTTGTCTCAGATATGCTTGTGTCTCTCCACCATTCTGTTCCTTCCCACAGCTATTTGCACTTACTGCATTTGTCCCTACGGTTTTTATACAGCTGTGCCAATGTGGATGGTTACTTCTGCCCGTGTTGGGTGTATACCACCAGCTTGGTGTAAAGTGCTAGCAGCACACAAAAGGATCTGATACACTGACTTCAGAGCAGAGCGTACTGAAAAAGTATTAACCTATAACCCTTGGTTGGATAAAAATCAATCTTTTAAATAAAAACATGTTAACTAAACATGTTTAACAACTAAAGCTGTTGTGCTAGTGAAGTCTACTCCGGGTATGTTTTCTCTACTTTGTACCTCAGTCATCCAAGTCTTTGACCAGCTGGGCTCTAGCAATAGAGAAAAGGTGGCATTTTCAATATTATCCTTGCATTTTTTCTAGAGGACTTTCACATTTCTTGATGTGGCTGCAGAAAATGGATAAGTCTTTAAGAATATTCTGGCAATCATATTTCTTTTTTTTCTTCTCCTTTGAAAGCATTGTGCTTTGTATTTTAAATCACAAAGGATTGTGACATGTAAAAGAGAAGTAATTTAATAGTAAAAGTACATTGTATAGCAACAAAAGTTCCACAGTGTATTGCAAACAAGGTTTCATGTTATCGAAGTGTTAAGATACCCATTATAGTCCTACTAAAAATAGCAAAATTCTAATTTGCTTACATCTGAGATTGTTTCACTGCTTTTATCTTTTTTAGTTATTTACTTCCTGATTTTGCAGATGACTGTCCTTGAAGGAAGTTGTATAGGAAAGTGATTTTACATCTGTGAAAAAGTAGGGGTAAGTTCCTACCCCTAAGGCCAGCCAGCTAGTAAGATTTCAGATCTGGCAGTGTTCTACTGTTGCATAGCATAGAGAACTGCCCAGCGTACAATGTAATACAAAAGCATTTTTAGTGACAGTAGAAGTGGGTCTTAATTATTTCATGGATGGTTTTCACTAATGTAAAATTGGTGGAAGCCAGACAGAAATAACCTTGCTAAGGAATATCACTAGAGATAATAGATTTATTCATAAAACTTGGCAATCTGAAATAAATCAAATTGACCTTTATCTCCACCTACAAAATTATGTATTCCCTATTTTAATGGAAAAATAAGCCTGTTGGATATTACAGTCTTCTAAATTTTAATGTCTGATTGTTACCAAGATGTTCACACTTTAACACAGCTTTATAATAACATTAATTTACAATTAATTCCACAAGGAGGGATATGGGCCAGCTTGTACTTTCACTGGAGGTATTTTAATTTTAAACATAAAACATGGAAAGATTGCCTTTATCTCCTGCTCTGCTGGAAAGCAGTCACTGCATAACAATGGATATTGGTGCCCTTGAGAAGCAAGGGATACAGAACTGAGGATTTTCTAGACCAGAGCATATCCAAGAAACTCGATGGAGAAGGGATCTCATAAGATTTATGTGTTTCTTTGGAATATGAGTTTTATGACATAAGGGGAATCATTTTAAGGTTAGAGAGAAATGAACATCTTTGGCAAAATGAGCATATCTGTATTTGTAAATACATACATTAAAAGGATCCAGACTGCCCAGAAAGTGCTCGAAGAAGATGATTGTTCTCTTTTCCTCCCTACAGTTAATTTATCTCATCCACCTGTTGTAACTTGCTATAAAGTGAATTATGAAGTCTCTGGGGCAGGGACTATTTTTCATTGTAGTCTTCTTAGTGTTTAGCACCTTGATCTTAATTAATGCCTGTAGGCCTTTCTGCAAAATAGCTATTAAATAACAATCCAGGTTGATCAGCTCCTCCCATGCACTTCATGTTGCTTTAGAAGTCAAACGTGCAGACAGGGCAGGTGTTCCAGGTGCTATGAAGGGAGTAATGGTATCTAAATTAGTGGGCGTGTAAGAAAGCTGACACATTCAACCTCTGATAATTGAAGGTAAGGGTGAAGCAAGGCTTTGATTATCCTGTAGAAGTCTTAAATGAAGAAGGTATACAGCAAGAAGTATGCTGTCTTTTCAAGTATGCAGCTAAATGGGAGGAGTGGGCTGTTAGTAGATGTCAGGTGAAGGTAACTGCAAGATACATGTATCAAGGCCCGAGTCATGTGCAGGCTCTGTAATGTGAAATAAAGAGGTCCCGAATTTCTGTGTTGAGGACCTTTCACAAATTGATACTTTTCTCAGTTCCTAACTTGTCCATATCTCCGAGTTCTTTCTGGCTCAGCATTCCTTTGCTCATGAAAGCAGTTGCAAGTTCAGCTTCTCTGGGCTAAAATCCTTCTCTTTCTTTGAAACCAGATTACCAGGGTAAATGGCAATATATTATTTTCTACATATGTTTCATACATACAGTGTATATAACAACCCTTTGTGTGTCAAGAAAGAAAAGCAGCACCTGCATAACATGCAGCTTCTTCACTATGGTAAAATAGGATTTTTTAATTTTTTTTTTTCATTCCTAAATGGCCCAGGGATAATTTTGGCTCAGGGCAGGTTCAGAAGGGCCTTGCCTCCAATACTGCAGATATTAACTGCCTCTGTGGAACTTTGATACTCGTCATTAGGGATATGGATCATGAAACTGGTTGGAATGTTGCCAAGAAAGAATTGGCAGAGAGTGGAAAGAGGAGACTCTTGGAAATCTTGATATTATTAGTCAGTAGAGACTTAGGTTACCTTTTAGTACCTCACATCACCTCATGCACTGCAGGAGCTATCTCAGTGCCCAGGTAACAATAAAAACACAAAGAATCATCAAACATCTGTTTGCAAGGCTGCACCTATTCTTCACAAGAAACAGTCTTTCATATGAAAATAGCAATTCATGGGAATTAAAAGCTAGCAATTAATGAGATGTTCACTGTAGCAAGACATTGAATCAGAGCTTTCACTTAGTGCTGGTCATTTTAAAGGTAAATTCCATTCAAGTAGATGTGGCAGTTGTCATACAACCACATCTAGTGGCAAAGCAGATGGAAAACTTTCCAAAGCAAAGCCAGGGGGCTTGAATTTCCTTGGCCAGATGAGCACAATATTCCTTTGGTTTTAGCTAAATACCATCATTCTGTAGGACAGGCTAATGACATTTATTATCCAGTTCAATAGCTAATCACCTTAGTTATTCTTTTAATAACACCATTTGTTGTGAGTAGCATGCAAATCAAATGAGAAGTGAAATAAAAACTGACCCAAATCCCCTGTCCTGCAGATGCAGAGGGATATGGCCATAACCGTAGCACAGTGAAGGACAGAAGCAAACATGGGCAATTGCAGGAGGAGCTGCATCAGGGAGCTAAATTAGTTGTAAAACACAACGAGGTCGTAAGGAGAGTGAAATTAGTGCAAAGACAGTGCACTGCCAGCTGCGGGGAGCTGGCATCTAGTGATGGGATCCCAGCACCTCTGTCTTTATGAAGGAGACACATTAGCATCTGCACACCAGCGGTTCTTGCTGCTCCGTCTGGAAACCGAGCAGATTTCTCAGAGTGTATGAAAGAGAAGATCAGTTGCATTTCTGTACAATGACATGGCAGACCTAGGCTAGGGTAATATATATTAATCTATTAATGCATGTTTATTAATATATTAATGTTTTTTATTATTACAGTAATGAACTGTGGCTTGGTTGTACCTTCAAAAATTGAAGCTGCTCCTCTTCAACTCTACCTTGGATCTAAACTTAGAATTGAAAAAAGTATTTCTTTGAGATTACCTTGTATGGCTCTAAAAGAATACAAAGTTGCTACATAAAATACTACAGCAGCTTTACCATGGATTTTGAGACCTCCCTTGAAAATAAGCGGTAACAATGAAATCGCTGACAAATTGCAACATACAAAGTTTTGCTCCTAAGACCGTCTCTTAAATTGACATACAAAATGGTTTGCGCAAAGAAGCCTTTTATCATCTTTGCCATGTCTGCTGAATTCTTTTATGATAACTTGTATGCTGCATGAATTATTTTGCTTTGATTATTAAAAAGAAGTTGGTGGTAGAAAATCTAATTTATTTCCTCACAATAAATAACAAAGCTTAGAGCAGTAGGAGATGGAGCCACTGTGTGTTACAATTTAAGTTACCACTGATTAGACCAGTTAATTAAACCTATTCTCATTTCATACATACCTTCACATGAAGTCTAACATTTACATTTTACTGCTTTCATTTTCATAAATAAGCATCGTGCCAGGTAGCAGGCTAACAAACAAAAAGCTTTGTTCTTTGATACTGACAGTCACACTGAATTGCATTTTCAGTGCTGCTTAGGTGTGTTAGATGAAAAGAAGCAGTACTAACTCATAAATGTCCTTAGTCATACTGAGCAAGTGTTGTCTCAGGGTGCTTAAAATTATAATCTCCACCTCCCAAGCTGTGTGAATTTTGGCTGCTTCACCCACTGATAGGATGGCTGTAAGGGCAGGGACTCTGCGTGTGCAGAGCACAGAGAACAGCTTGACCCCTTTCTGCACATGCGGTGGTGTGAGTAGCACACCTTCTTCCAGAGATCGGGTGGAACAGCAGAGCAGCTGTCCCCAGCAGCATCGAGGGATTAAGGACTTGTATTGCAAAACTTACTACAAACTGGTTGTTCACTTAATAGCACCATGTAATTAATAAAGGTTAAGCATAGATCCTGTCTTCACATAATACAAAGTTTTTAGCCACAAAAACCAACCCCAGACACACAACTAGTCATGGGGCAGTTTTAAAGAGCAGAGAAAAGCCAATCTCCTTACCCCTACTTCACTAAGCAGCTGGCACTAAAAAAACAATAAAGATGTCTTTTTAAGAAATGGAAAAAATACCTCCTACCTTAATCCTTCAATATGTGACGTAAGACTTCTGCACCACGAGGAACTGAAGCGTTCAGTGTGTGATACTACGTAAGAGATTTACAGCCTTGGTTTGCATAGTTTCCTCAATGATTTTATACTGATCAAAGACATTCACCACAGCAACAGGTTCCCCACCTCGCCGCCCTGAGTTTGTGATGCTATTTTTGTGGGATTTTTTTCTTCCTGGAACTACTGACTTGGGTTAAATACACTTTTTCCACTGAAAATGTTTTTTCAGAAAAATTTCAGAAAATTACTGCTTTTTGAAAACCTCGCCAGTTACAGCACTGCTTCCAAGAGTCCACTGTGCCCCGCTCCCCCCCACCCCAAAAGCCATGGGCACTGTAAAATTGTTTTGGGTTTTTTGCATGCCAGATTTATTTTAAATAGTTTATATCAAGTTGAGATTTAACTTTCAGCTACTATCTCCTCACAATGCTTCCTTTGAAGGAGGTTGCACAATTTTAAAATGCATCACTTTAATATTGCAAGCAGATTTTGCTTTGTGATATTGCTAACACAAAGTAATGATGAAAAGAGAAAAATACAATTAAATTTTTCTTTCTTTTCTAAAGAACTTCCTAAATATCATGTAAGTATTTAACATTTATAAGGATGCTGAGATTTGCCACAATTACAAAAGATCAGATCAACAAACAGACGTCAGCCAAGAAGGCTTATTTTTTGGTGAATTTGTGTCTCAGTTGAATGACTGGGAAAAGAGAAGCAAGTTCTGACTGACACTCCTGACTAAGTGTTTGTGGAATGAAACATTCATTCAACCAGTTGTTTCATAATAATTCATCTGCTTGCAACAGTTACTTGTTTAAAATATATGCTTTGTCCTTCAGGTACTGCATACATCCAAAAGGAAATGCAGGGGCAGGAAGAAGTGTATAGCACTTAGTTCACAGAGTAGAATCATAGAATCATTTAGGCTGGAAAAGACCTCTAGGATCATCTAGTCCAACCTTCATCCCAACATCTCCCTGACCCCTAGACCATGTACCAAAGCACCACATCTACTCGTTTTTTGAACACCTCCAGAGATGGTGACTCTACCAGCTCCCTGGGCAGCCTGTTCCAATGCCCAAGCACTCCTTGCATAAAGAACTTCTTCCTAATATCCAACCTAAACCTCCTCTGGTGCAGCTTGAGGCCATTACCTCTTGTCATTAGTTACTTGGGAGAAGAGACCAGCAGCAGCCTCACTACAATCTCCTTTTAGGTAGTCATAGAGAGCAATGAGGTCTCCTCTCAGCCTCCTCCTCTCCAGGCTAAACAATCCTTGTTCCCTCAGGCGTTCCTCATACATCATATTCTCCAGACCTCTCATCAGCTTTGTTGCCCTTCTCAAAATGGTAAGAGACAGTAGGACTTAGCATATAGTTAACAAAACGCTTAAGTGACAGGTGCAGTCCCCTGAAACCTGCTATGAGGCAATTTCAAAGATGGTTACAAAAGACAAAGTGCTGCAGCTTCGCTAATTTGCAGGGCCCAGCGTGTCCCTGTGGCTGGCAGGGGCAGGGAGCAGGTGCCTCTGTGGCGTGCACGTAGCCAGCTCCTGGGTGGGTTCCCACTCTTTTGGCAACAGCTGAGTGAAGATTCCATCCAATATACAGGGTCCGGTGTAGAAATGATCAGTAACAGCTTTGTGTAAATCATGTTAAGCGCACACCTTGGAGAGGAGATTCAGTTGCTCAGCTCTCCTAAAAAAGGCATTACAGCAGTAGAAAAAGATTTCACAGATATTACAGCATATGGAAATAAAATTTTATGGGACAATTGCCTAAACTCCCAGGAGGGTTGTGAAAAATCTAGTTTCTGCTTCAGTGTATAATGTTGGTAGTGGTAACATCACAGCTCCTTGAGCTTGATGTTCAGAGGCAACAACTAACATAAGGCCCTACTGAGACAATGGAGTAGAGCACAAACAATTTGTTTGATGTTCTCCACCCACTGTTCTGTGATTTATCAGTGCTCCTTAGAACTCTTGGTCACTTACAGAACAAACATATGGAATATGGCTACTCTGGCTTTCCAAAAGCATCTCTCTCTTAGATGGGTGTCTATATGTAGCCTGTATCCAGGGCTAAACTGTAGCAGTTGCTCTATCACCCGATGATCCCTCCCCAGCAGAGAAGGGGAATTGGAAAAGAGACTGACAGATTGAAATGAAAACAGATTTAATGAAACAGCCAAACTAATACCAATGCCAGTATAAAGTAAACAAAGTTATACTCAGCCCAGCAAATGTACAGCGTTCATAAAAAACGGGAAAGCAGTCCTCAGGAGCAGAATGGTAAGCAAGCCCTTCCAGTGATGGAGATAAGCAGGAGGAAAAGCAACCCCAAACAGAAGGAGCTCGTATCCTAACATACTTCCCCCTAAAGGGAATTGTCACGTAATGAGTGTGACATTTATGGTCTGGGACACACCTGTAGCCAACTCAGGTCAGCTGCCCTGGGTAACTCCAAACTGCTAATGGCCTGCAGACCATGGCTGACCTATGATTCTGTCCCAGCAAAACTAGGACAATTGGGAAAAAGAAAGACCTTCTGGCTCCCTAGATACAGGGGGAGTATCTTATTTTTTAAGAAGCAACAATTTACTATGAACTTTAGTCAGAGAACTGAACTCAAGCTGTAATTTCTTTAATGAGGTTATTAATAGATTAACAATGTTCCTGAAGATAAGCAACACTATGTGTGCTTTAACAGGTAAATTAACTTGGTGTTTTGTAAACCATGGAAAACATACGGTCCACTGAGCATCTGTCTGTGCAGTGCACTAGTCTCATCCTCCATAGTGCTTGCTTCACTTCCTACCAGAAGTCTTTCCCAGTCTCTTCATTTTAGTGCTATTGTTGTGAGGCATTTGTGGGGAGTTTTCAAAAAGAGTGTCACTGGACAGATCTTTGTCTTTTAGTCAGTAGGCATCTGAAGTGCACAGGGGAAAAAATCTGGCCCAGCAAAATAAACCAAATTTGCCCTCAGAATGATATATGGCCTGATTCATTGCCTGCAAGGAAGGACCGACTTCCGATTGGCTTTTCATTTGCCAATTTACTGGGCACTAGGAGTTTTGAGCTAAGACTTACTTGCATTTTTCCCCTCTTCCAAGCCAACAGCACTCCAAGGTGTGGCACACATAAACTGTGATATTATTAAGGGGTTCGATACACCAGACCTACAACAGACGCTCTCTGTTAACCCCTCTTCCCCTGCCCCCAAATAGAGGAAGAGAAAGAGGATAAGGGAGAGAGACTTATGGCCCCCTCCCCTCCCAAGTGGGAGAGGGAGGGAATGAGAGAGAGGCTCCCGGATTAGAAAAGAAAACTAAAACATCTTTAATTGAGATAATTATAATAAAATGGGATATATACAAATATATGCAAAACCAGTATCGAACCCAGCCTCCCCCTGATGACAATTATGTCACTATCACCACTGAGGCTGTGGAGCAGGCACCAGGAAAGTCCCAGATGGGGCTCAGCAGCAGATGGGAACCAGGTTCAGGAGCTGGGTTCACGAACACACGGATCAGGATCAAAGGCACGCGATGGTCCGAGAAGGGAAGGCCAGTGGACGGATCAATAAGAAGGAAAAATGGCAAAGGGGCCAAAAAGACTAAAAAGGGCTAAAGGGTCGAGACCTTCATGATCCCTCAGCTTTATACTGAATATGACATATATGGGATGGAATACCTCGTTGGTCAGTTCAGGGTCACCTGTCTTGGCCGCTCCTCCCTGCAAGTGCAGCCTTTCACTTTCTGCACCCCCTGATGTGCTACACAAGAGTTAGCAGTGACCTTGGTCTGCATACCCATCCTTGGTAGTAACTCTGAACATCGAGTGTTATCACTGCTAGAAGCAGACTCTGTCTGCAAAAGCATGCTGTTAGCTTCAGAAACTGCAGGTGGTTAAGAAAGACTTAGCTGAAAAGTAAAATCATCGAACAGAATTGGTTTGGTTCTAACTCAGACCAGGACAGATGTAGTAGTAGCTGTGCAGGCCTACAGCTTTTCCAGGTGTGTGGCAGTTGCATCCAGCCCCTGAACATGTTTGGATTTTGACCAATACATTTTAAATTCTGTTTTGGAATGGAAGGATGTTAAAAATCAGCTTCACAGGAGAGAGTAGAAAGAGCAAATACTCCCTTGCTTTGATTTCTGGTATTAAAAGTAAACTTCAGACAGCAGGATATGAACCACAGCTAAGCATCTAGATTGGATTTTTCTCAAGCCTAAACAGAGTCGTTTGGCTGCAGGTGATAAGAACTAGTTTCAGTGCAGCCAAAGGAGTTCTTTCCCCCAGGGTCACGGACAGTTGCACCAGCTAGCCTGAACTGCTGCGTGAAGGTTTTGGGCTCTTACACAGAGACACAATGGGCATCTGATACTTGTGTAAGTAGTGGATAGTTGTTGCAGTTGCTAACACTTCAGCAAAAAAATGAAATTATTCTTCTCAGTCACAATATTTAAGAGTTTCAGTGAGAAATCCAAACCTATTGTGTGCTGTATGAACACACCAAAAGGAAAACCTTATCCTAGGGAGCTCACAGGCTTCTATTATGGTCAGGTGAAAAAAGGAGGAATAAACAAACCAAAGAAAAGAGGATGAAAGAGCAAGGTTTCAGGGAAGACAAACACTGTGTGGGTGGGAAACAGTAATTTCAGCTCATTGCTCAGCTATAGTCTAAAATTTTTAAGTCTTATCAGCTCACCATGTCTTCTTTTTAAGTTAACAGTAAATCTCAAAATTACTTCAATGAATTCAAGATTGAGACTACTGTTTGCTAAAGTTTAAAAGCTAACTCAGTTGAAAATTGATTTGAAAGCTGATTGCAAGTGTGCCAGGCAGAAAGCTTTCTTGCATGCTCCTGGGTTTCAATTCTTGGATGGAAAAAACAGTACACTCACTTTGAAGACCTTATAAAAGCTGTCTCTGCAAAATCATTTTTTGCTTTCATCTCATAGAGAAGATGATTCAAACAAACCACATTGTGCATTCCAGTTTCATAATATTGGAAAAGATTAGAAGCCTTTTAGACAATCTGGCACCAAACAGCTGTTGCCACTTGAGTTGTAAACTCTACTTATGTAAAAACCTGCTAAAATATTAATTTTTAAATACATACATTTTTAAGCTTTATGTTAGCATCACAACTTTTTATCAGAACATAAATTTCCCCTGTTCTGGCTCTCATGGCCACACCACACTACTTAAAACAAAGTAAGGAAGGCAGATAAACAAACTTACGGAGGAAGAGATTGTTTAGCTGAGATTTCAGTCACGTCACTTCAGTGAATGGAGCCAATGCTGCAAGAGCCCATAGTTCTGAGTTCTGCAAGGGTCAGCTCTGCAGTTTTCATCTGTGGTTGAAGGCCTTCCTCTACACCTCTACCAGGACAGGACACAGAAAGATTAAGGAAGAGTTCAGGCAGGACTCTAGAAAGAAGCAGCAACAAGATGCTGTAAACATAATCTTATTTTTTTCCAATTTACTTATTCCAGTCAAAGTCTCTCCGCTGCTGGGATATAAAAGGAAAATAAAACAAATAATAACTTTTTAAATAGGGAAAAAATAAGCATGGACATACTGTAAGCAGAAGGGCACTACATAGGGTATTCTTCGTGCTTTAAAGTCTTTGAATTTCAGGTGGCGAGTAATATGATAGATATATGAATATAGCTCATGAATACATGCACCCCCAATCCGCATTTTCAAATGAAGCATCAGAAAGTTTTAAGAGGACAAACATTTGCTTGTATCCCTTCCTTCTGTTTTAATGATGAAAGGCCTCTGAAACCATAGGTCATTCTGTGAAAGCCTATTATTAAGTCTTAGAGATCCTGCCTACCGAGTATCACTTCAAAACCTGGCCCTTCTGTTTAGGGACACTGACATCTATGCAGTTTTAATCTCAGCACAGAGGGTTTTTTAGGTGAGCACCACTGCACTCCCTTCAAATCACTGATCTTTGAGTCCTTGCTGAGATTGATTGAAGGCCCAGCAGTCTAGCACATAATGCATATACGCCTTTCTGTGTTTTGCAGACCTGTGATAATTGAGAGTTGAGCTAAAATTATAGCCATTAGCTATCACCACGGAGCTCCTAACTTCAAGCTTCCACTGTTAGAGAGCTATGAAATTCTTCCTTTTATGTGAAACTAATAGCAGCAGCCAGCAGACATCTCCAGAGTAGAGAGACCATTAAAATGCATGCAAAACCAAAGCCTCAAAATGACCAAAACATTTGGCAGATATCTTCATCCTTCCATCTGGCACTTTTTGATCCTCTCACTTCATATACTTTACCATAAACAGGACACCTTACACTCAGCCTCTGGATTGAGGACATGCCAGCAGATACCTGTTACCCAGTATAATTCACTAATGAAAGATGAAAGATACAACAAATTTTCAGCCCTCGAGTCACCCAGAAAATACCACTTGCCAGAAAGAAAATGAGCTATACTGCAGAAAGGCCTTTAACAGCAGCAGCAGAAAAAATTAAGGACATGGTAGATCAGAAAGGTTAACACACCTTTTAAAAGCAAATGTTCTCACTCTCCAGGTCAAAGCACCTGAGGATTTTGCTATTCCTTTGTAAACACAGCAGAGCCGTGTCTTCCCCTGACACTTATTATCCTCAGAGCAGCTGCTCCTGATCCAGAGAGGAATTTGTATGGACCCGATGTAGATGCAGCTATAGTTACAGCTTATCGAGTGCTCTGACAAAGCAACCCTGAACTGTCTTGCTGGGTGGTGGTGATTTTTGCTTATATCATGTTACATCATAAAAATTTTACTTCTCGGGTAAGCTGGCTCCTGCCCTTTCTCCACTGCCTCAATGCCACCATTGGTAGAGCTGCAACTGTGCTTCAGCAAGTGTCCAAGACGTCACACTTTTCATCTACTCCTGCTCTGAGTAAGTCTGTGCAGCTTGGCACTAATAAACCTGGCAGTTGTCTGCATTATGAGCAGTACCTACAAGATGACAGTGTTCAGGAGCGACTTCACTAGTCAAGCATTGTACAAACATGTGGTAAAGGACAGCACAGCCTAAATAACCAGGGAAAGGATGGAAGAAATCCTCATTTAATGGATGGAGAGTAGAAGCACTGAAATTCAGTGATTAACTTCAGGTTACACAAGGATGCACAGTCCACAGGAAACACAGGTACCAGAATCCTTCTTTGTGGCTTTAAATACAGGACAAAGTCCCATCACCTTTCCCCACACAGTGTTAAAAAAGATCACTTTTAGCTCTGGGAATTCACATGTGGGATATTTACTTAGTTATATTTAGATAGTGGATGCTGGAGTGCATCTGCAAATGCTAGGATGGGACAGAGTCTGGCAGCAGAAGGTGGACAAGATATCTGCTGTTGACTGGGACTACCTAGCAAGGAAGTAGAAGATTGTTAGAGGGGACTTCTTACCTATCATCCTAGCTAATTAGAGATTCACTGCCACTCCTGTCCCTTCCCTCTTCTACAACAACTAACTTCTCACCCAGGTCCCCTAGAAAAAGAGCTGGTTAGTGGTGGGAGGGACAGCAAACTTTGGCACCAACAAAGATACCTACAGGTCCACTCCGCTGGTTAACTGAGGACTCAGCTGTGCTGCCCTGCCTCTTACAGGAAACCTGTGACCTTTCTGAGCGACCTATGTAAAAATCTAAGTCCGCAGGGAAATTTTTCTTAGGTTCCTCCTAGCAATGGTCTATTTTAGTCAGGATTGTTGCTGTAGCTGGTTCTTCTGTAGGAAGGGCATCAGACAACATAAAGCACGGTGAACTGTCAGGTAAATTACATTAAAATCACCTGATTGCATTCAGCCTTGATGTTAATATTGCCAACTGGTATGAAACTACCCTGAGTCACCTCTGTGAAATCTGTGAGAGTAGCAGGGAGAGCTGTGCTCTTCTAGCATTGGTCAAGAGGCTTTGTTACAATAATCAAAGCATTATTGCTGCTGAAGGAAATGTGCCTATCTCTGGGTCTTGCGGTGGGATACCGTTCAGATTGTCCCAGCATCACTGGTAGGTTTCCTGATACATTCCCAAAGAAATATTACACTTACCTTCACTGGCTGTACTTGCTCCTGTCCTGGTAATTTTCTGAGCAAATGATCTGTAGTTTACCAAATCAGGAAAATAAATGTTTTCACTTGATGCTTTCATTTTTGTGTGCACAGAGGCCCACATTTCACTGCTGACTGATTAAACCTGGTGATAAAAGGTACAATCTTGTGGATCTCAATACACTCATAGCATCCTTTGAAGAGGGAGCACTTGTAGGATGGAAGTGTGGATGCATTTAGGAAGAAGCTTGGTACAGGCTGATTCCCCTTCTATCTGCTACCCTGGAGCAGATACTCAGTTTGCAATTATTTAGAAGAAAAATAAAAATCAGCTTTCATGTTCTGTTGGGACAGATTTATTTTTTTTTTCCTGTAATGCAAACATGCTATAATGTCAAGAGGAAATGACATGCGGGGGGTGAAGGGCCAGAACAGTCATTGACTATTTTCTGGCATGGTGGGCCTCCCATTGCCCAGTGGTCTGCCCTTCTCTCTCTTGCACCTCAGAAGATTTAATTGAAGTGAGTGTAGTTAATTGATTTTTAGCATAAGGTAATGTGTTAATAGTCAGAGGAGGTCAAAGGAGGTCAAAGCCAGTCTAGAGAGGATGTAATGAGACATTAAGGACATGTAGTAGATTAAAGATCTGATTGTGTTTTCAATGAAATCAGAAGTTCCTTTGATTTTAGCAGCAAAACTCCTAACCATAAGAAGGGAAAAGTATACTATAAAAAGACAAAATTGTCTTTAAAAAAGAAAAAGCAATCATTTGAAAAGTCAGCACATTAAAGGATTATCTAACTCTGTTTTTTTAAGATTTTTTTGTTTTATATACTTACATTTGGCTCTATTAAGCCATAAAGCACAACTGCAGTGGGATGCTAAGGAAGCAATTGTAATCTAAAGCAAAGTCTGAAGGGTTTTTTTTGGATCCAGTAAAAATGAAGACTACAAGAAAATCACAAAGTTTATAACAGGTGCCCCTGTAGCCTATAGAGATGTCTGAGAGCATCTCCTGCTATAGTCCAGTGAGCAAAATATTTTCTGTATGATTCTTCAGTTCTCCTGTGAGGGATAGTACCACAATCCCACTGTCTACCATCTTCATAGTTTTCTTTTTGTTGCAGGTGAAGCCTCTGTGAGTCTGAACTGGCAAGAGATCAAACCATTCAATTGAATTTAGCTACATTTAACATAACCATTTACAGCAGATCTGGTGCTATGTAGCTCTACGTGCTATGGTCAAAATGGTTATTTAGAGCAGTGATTCCAGAGGCTGGCTCCTTTCTGTGTACAATCTGTAGTTATATTCAAAGATAATACTATTTTATGTAAACTACCAATACTGTGTAGTATTATGATGTTCTGTTGGCTCTAAGGGCTCCTAGCATCTTTCTGTTGCAATGAAATTCTATAAAACAAAGGTGAAAAGTGATGCTGTATTTACAACCAATAGAACATACAAATGCTTGCTCTTTGGTAGCATAATGAAACTGCTAACTCAGAGTCCAATTTTGCTATTACGAGTAGAGTGAACATGCCATTACTGTGTGATGATAATACAATACATAGCTTATTCTTGACTGAAATTGATGCATCTGCAATTATTTTTATTCTGAAAAGAAGACAGATTTGCAATGTATATTCATAAAGTTATGTGCTTAAATATTTTCTTGAAAACAGTTTATTCTTCAACATTTTTAAGCACTTACAGTCCATCCTCCCTCCCTGTCTCCTTCTTCAGAGAGAAAGGAAAAGAAATACATCTTTGTGTGTACTGCACATATACGCATGAAAAATAAACTTCCTCACTAGCAAGTAAACCAGAGAACAATGTTGCTAGCAGCTGTTGTGCTTAAAGCCCAGTTGAGAACACTGTTCCGTTATGAGCTCTCAGCGCTCTTCTCAACATCAGTAATCAATGTGCCAGGACAATGTACAGTAAACCCAAAAGCCCAGGCCAGGAGGCCACAAAAGCTCCTCTGTCTTGTGTGAGGGAACTGAAAAGAGGCTTTCACAGTGCTGTAGAATATGCTGGCAGACTGTGCCAGTTCAGAGCCCTCAGTGTTCCAGAAATTGTTTATGTACAAGGAGGGCAAATCTTGTCTAATCCTTGGTTAAGAAGCTAATATAACTGTTATTTTTTTAAAAATGAGAAGGATAATATGTATGTGTCAAAGACAACCCAGAGATAATTACAAGCTGCTCAGTGGCTGCATGAAGTGCAGTAGCTAAGGAACTGAAAATGTCTTTGTGCTCCTTCTAGCAGGAGAAGGACATCTCCTTATCTACTCTCATAAATAAAAAGCAAGACCTATCCTTTAAAAACAAACATACACTTATTTCCTCCTATTTTATAAAATAGTCATTTCTATAGTCAATCAGTTTTGCAAGCAGAAAGTTACAAAGCCAAGGAGTTTGATAACAACAATGGTAGTTTTTCATTAAAAACTTTAATTTCAAGCTAATAAGCACCCAGTTCTTTGACTTTCACTTAGGATTTTAACTTTCAAGTTCTTGGGAAGAGTTAACCTTCCGTTGTGTAAAATGGCATCAGAGCAAAACCAAATAACTTCTCATTGCGTTGTCCATACAGGAAGGTACCTACTGGGTTTTTTAGGAAGTTTTGCTAGATGTCAGTGGAAGCACTGAGCAACAATATGTCAGAGAGAGGAAGATCAACTCGGCATATAAAATACTAGTCTTTGTAGTTTTATTTTTAATGAGATTACATTCAGATACAGCCCAGATATATTAGCAGAGATTTAAACAAAAGTTTAAAGCTAATCAACTCCTATAATTAATCTATCTTCACAATTCTTTTGTCATTGGTATTGATTTGAATAAATTCACTCTTTTACATACTCAGACTCAAAATCACAATCCTGTTAAAAAAAATACAAAAATGTCTGAATTCTCACTTTCCAACCTAACTTTTAAGGAAAATAAAACCATTAAAATGCCTTTGTTAAAAAGCCATGTTGACAGGATTTACTGTACAAACTGTTGTTTAAAACAAGCATTATAGGATAAGTGATCAAAATAGTGCTAAAGATTTGAAGCAGAATTTTACTCACTGCCTTTACGTAGATTTTTCTGGCTAAATTACAAATAAAAATCACTTTGAAAATGTACTCAAGTTCCCAAGAATAAAAAAAGCCCAAATAACTGCGTCTAAGAGAAAAGAGAAGGCCATATTCTATGGTGCATACTCATACGCCAAATTCCCAGGATGTGGAATGCTACTGAAACAAGGTGTTCCCTTGCACTTGAGGTACTTGATATTTTGACTAAGGCCTGCATAGAAAATGAGTAGAAACGTCCTGCACCTGAGAAGTTGAGCAGTCTGCATGCTGGAAAAGAGCTGAGTACTGCTGAGCAAGGCAACTGAGGCAAAGTATGGTGCAAGAGCAATCTGGTTAAGGCAGAGTACGTATTTTTGAAGCTGTTACTTCTGCTTCCATTTAAAAGCACTAGTGCACTAGAATGTGTTTAAGAGCTTTGGTTAAAAAGACCTGGTGGAGTTGAAGGCGGCTCACAGAGGTAAATCTAACTAAATCTATTACAATGAGCTAGAGATTCTCTCAAATAAACCTTTGTTAACTTCATATTCTTACAGCCATTCATTCCAAAGAATATGTACTAACAAGACGAACGAACATGTTAAGCACAGCTTTCTCAAAATGCCCATCCCTTATCTGCCCCATGCAAGACACACTTCCCATTCTGCATCAGGCATCATCTGAAATTTTACATGAGTGAGCGCGGCAATATTTTGGCTTAGTAAATAAATCATGTCCAGTCCTGTCCTTGCAACAGATGTATAATTAGTCCTTTATCAGGCTAAATTCTGCACAATATTATGCTGACCTTAATCTATGGGAATTTCTGTGGCATTAGTTTGGATTTTTAAATGAAGGCAGAATTTGGCCCATTTTAGCACATTAAAATAAGCTGATCCACAGCTTCTGTTTGAAGAATCAATAGATTAAACAAAGTATTGGTTGCACTTTCCATATTTACTGCATGAAAAGCCCCACTCAACTCATTTGACTAGTTTACAATTACCATTTATCCTTTCCAGGCTAAGAATTTCTATGTTATTCACTGAAATACATCAAAGCTCAGGAGAGTGTAACAACAGATGCATCATATTGTTGGGTATGCCTATGCTTAAAAATACTAGAAAGTAGCTGGGCTCTGATCATTCTTTGGCTTGAAGCTGCAGCCTCTTTGGGTAGATCAGTTCTTCCATTTGTTGGAGTCCCAAGCCAGGAACCAGCCTGTGAATGTCGGGGGTTCGTGCCCCTGCTTCACGATTACAATGGGAGTCCCCTTGTCTCTGCCGGAAGGATCCGTTTCAATATAGCGTTTGGCTAAAACCAGAGAGGAAATAAAACATGTAATATATTAGTTCATTCGTTTGGTATAAAAAATACATTAAAAGCCCTAGTGAAAGAACCCAGGGCTACTGTAAGACAGTATTCAGTTACATTATTTCAAAGGCAATGAAACAATCAGGTAATTGCTGATTTCTCCCATCTGCCAGTGAAGGAACTTTCCATGAAGTTGAAACAGGGATTCTTGCTCTGACTAATTCATTGCCATAAAGCTGGGTTTGGCTCTTGAAGAATTTGCTGGTGCTGTGCAGATGCACAAGCTTCATTCCCATTTTTCCTGTGTAAAAGCCAGTATAGTTTCCCTTGACATCGCAACGTGACATCAGTACATATGGGAAACACAGCCAGGTGACCTTAGCTGCTCCAGGGAAATATCTGTGAGCATTTTTAGCACAAACTTTGTCAAAATAGATTTGTCAGCTATGTGAAATTATACCAGAAATGACACGTGATTTTTCAAGGAGGTGCACTTCACGTGAGTTGTCTTGATTTGTTCTGCAATTGGCATTTCCTGCTCCAAATCTAACTCAGTGAAGGGTGGCCATGGAAGGACTTGAGGATTTGCTGGCATTCCTTTGACTATATACGTTAGTGTACGGTACAGCTCAGTCCTTTTAAATGCTTTCTCTTTTCAGTGCAATTTCTTTTCATGGAATTCTCTATATATTCTTTAAAAAGCTCTCAAGTAAAGCTCTCTTGATTCATTTCACCCTTATAAACTTACAGATAAGAAAGATACAATTGAGTTTTAAAGCACATTTAAGGGAGAAAAATAATCTTCTCCAGGATTAAATCCTAATAAAACCAGTAACCCTCTTAAACACTGTAAACATAACTAGATTTCTTCTACATCATCTTTTTCACCTCTTTAAGTAATACTACTGCTATTACACTCAGAATTCTGCCAAATTGGTTTGATTTACCAGATTTAACAGATTCCTGTCGCTCAGTTTCATTAGCGTCCTTCCCAATCCAGACAAAAACCTGCAAACAGAGGAGTGAAAGATACAGCTCCCATGTTGTTGCAAGGATGTTGTGCACAGCAAGTAAAGTACAAAACACTTGATTCCACTAGGATAAAGAATATACACTATGAAAAGACTGCAGAGATACAAAGCTCTCACAAACCACAATTGATGATTTTTATTTCTTTTCCCCCTTGTGAGAGACTGTAGTTGTAGCTTCTGAAATCTCACCACTCTGGACACTGGAAGGCTGGACCTTTATGTGCTCTGATGAAAGGAACTCTAATTACCTTTTCCATGGATATCCTTTACAATTTGCTAAAGAAATTGGTCTTTAGGTGCAGGTAAAAACACCGAACAGCAGCGGTCTCTGGTCTGAGCTTTAAGTGTGCATCAACACTTGTGCCGTGATCAATGCTACCCAGGGTAACTGCTAGATAATACCCACTGAATAAGCCATCAACCAGAGCCTCAATCTGCAGTCTCCACATTTATTTTTCTTCTGTCAAGGATTCTTGTAGAAACCAGCTACATGTCCCAGACTTCCTTCCTTTTTACCTGAGTCAGTGTGTCCCAACTAGTTTCCATCCAGCACTTCCCCCTCATCTTCCCCCCATCACCCCCTCCCATATGGACCTTGGACATTCCTTCTCATTCCAAAAACCTTAGCCTTTTTTTCCTTCAGGGTTAGGCTGAAGGAGACAAATAAAAGTGTGGGATCTGTGGCCTCCTCTCCCTTTCCCTCCAAGGGGAGAGGAAGGGTAGAGAGAATATACTGTGAGAAACAGAAGTGCCCTTCGCACCTGCAGTAAATTTGCCTGTCATCCAGAAAGCTCTCAACATTTTCAGTTTTCAGTGAACCTGGGAAAATGACAGAGATTTTTTCTGTCACCCTCCACCCAGTTCTTCTGAAGAAATCTATGTAAGGGTCTAGTGTTTGTCTCCTTTTACTGTTAAGACTTTTTGTAGGTGCTGCTGCTACCTACATGGATTTTGTGGCATCTGAGTACCTTTTATGCAATAATTTTCCTTTTAAAAATTAATAAATTTTAGTGATAAAGCCTTTCAGAACACTTCTGGGGTTTATACTCTTGCAGCCTCCATTGGTTTTAATGGGAGGTGCCTGCCATGGTCTCACATTACACTTGGAAATTTAATCATATATGTTCACACTATTACATCATGTAGCTCAAAAAATATAGCTCCCTCTGGTATAATTTAAAGAAGACAAAAATTCTTCCATTCTCACAGAGACGATTTTTCCTCACATCTTATGATCTAAGTGGTTAAGAATAAATTCTCCTTGTTACCACAAAAAGCAGTGGTCAGGTACACTGCTTACCTGCTCCCAAACATCCAGCAACATGACATCATCTTCAGCCAAATCATCCTGAGTGAATTCTCCCGGGACCTCCTCAATCTAAAAAGAATATTATGTTTTGTTTTTTTCATGATTTATCAAGACATTCTGATTTTGCACAGACCAAGGATATTTTTTAAAGGATAAGTCCAGAAGCTGGTGTGCAATTCTTTTTGCTCCTAAAAGGT
The DNA here is from genome assembly GCA_013400335.1 of Eurystomus gularis. Taxonomy (NCBI): domain Eukaryota; kingdom Metazoa; phylum Chordata; class Aves; order Coraciiformes; family Coraciidae; genus Eurystomus; species Eurystomus gularis. The sequence continues at coordinate 152,575 of VZZY01010532.1, forward strand.
GAAGCCCTAAATGGCTTTGGTGAATGCGTCAAGGGTGTTTCAGTGAAAGGAAACAAATCACATAATTGCATGTCTTATAAAATCAGCTCTCAGTTTGTCAGAGTTGATAGGAAATCCTCAGGAGAGACAGAGGTTTACACTGTAATTGGGACTATCATGAAGTTGGGACTGAGGTCTGCCAAAAGGTGGCGACAGGGTAATTTCCATAGAGTACCTTATACCAAGCAAACTAAATCAATCGGTATCAGCTGATATATTCATGCAGCTTACAGTGTTAACAAGGAAAAGAAACTGCTTTGATTTGCAGTGGGTGAACTCAGTGATGAGATACAGACTCAAGCTAGTGCTCCAGTCACTTGACAATGGGACATGACAGTTGACTAAGCCATCAAGGATTAGTTTCCAAAGGAAAGGCAGACTGCTTTCTTCTTCCAAGGACATGCAGACAGATAGGAAAGCAGTTTAACATTATTCTGTATGAGAAAGAAAGGTATTAAGGTAGCCAGTAGTCAGCACTCTACTTCTAAGGTAGAAGACCCTGCGTGGCTATGCTTGGCCATGTAGGAGTGCTAAAGGGATGGTAAAGCAGATGATGCAAAAGACATTCCTTTTCCCCACCCTGTGTTACAGTGGCCAGATGGTCAGAGTGATCTGACCTACCTCTTCCAGTGAGCTCTAATGGTGGTGATTCTGTTACTAGAGAAATGCTACACAAAAGGGGGGATTTCACAGAATTTGGAGGGAAGTTAAAACAAAAATCAAACAAGTGCATAGCTCCCAGCAGACTATTATAGAGAGGCTGGTTCCTGTTACCATATTTTACAGGAGTGTTTTAGAAGCTTGCTAGAAGAATATACTTAACTACTCTCATAAGATTTTAAAGCCTTTATTAAAGGATCCTATTTGTTTTATGTCTGTCCAAATGAATGGGCTGTGCCTTGAGGAGACTGCAGGGATGGTAGCCAACTATGTCCCCTTCCTAAAAATTTTAGTGCAGCATTGCCAAGCTGTGACACAGCATTGCCCTCCCAGAATACCGTAAGTAATTAAGCCTGAATCACAAGCTTAATACCCGATGCACAGCTCTGGGTATTTCTGCTAGGGAAATAAGTCTTCCTACCTCCCTGAGCACAGGCCAATACCTTAGAGGCATAATTTCATGTATTAAATCTCTATGGAAAATTTCAGGCTGCTGGGGATTTTTGGCAAGGGACATTTCTTTTCCTCACCACCATTATCAAACACGTAAGGGGCAAGGCACTGACCTGCACTTTCTTAGCAAAACGACAGCACACTGGCAATGCTCTGCAAGAACAGAATTGCTTCGGACTGGGCAAAATCTTTATCTTTTCACATCTGCAAACCTTTAGTCCTAGGCTGGAGCACACAAACATCTGCAATATTAATTCTTCTGTCCCTCCTTTGCATTTGGATTGATTTAAAGCACCAAACCTCAATTCTCTAGTTCTTGCCAAGCATGGCTAACTAAGCCAGATCCCCAAATTAATTTAATGTCTGTTGATTCCCAAGACAAAATATACCAGGAAAGTATCTCTCATATACTCACAATAAATCTGCCAGTCTTATTAGAACAACCATACAGGCGAGGGGGATGATCTTCAGCTTTTGTCAAGAGTTGTGATGAAGTCTGGTATTTTTTTTTACCTCCAAGTGCTTTCCAGAATTCCTCTGAAATAGACAATATATAATTTATTCAGCAGTGGATTTAACATTTGATGGTCTAGCTCATTAAATACCATTTCAAAAATCCCCAAATAGTATCTTCCTTGCTGTCCCAAAGATGGGTGCATTTTCTTACAGTTTTTCCTGCAGTTTGTCAATAAAGATCCCACTTCCAGACCTAGAAAGAACAATGCACTATGTCCTTCTCCCCTCCTAGGCACTCAGGGTGGAGAAAGGACCGCATTCCCCCACAGTTCCCGCTACTGTCCTACAGACTTCCAGGGCTTTGCACTGTTTGTGCATCAGCCAATCCTGGATAGGTCTTCATGGTAAAATGAAAGGTTGGATTTTCAAAGGGAGAGAGTGAGCACATACTTCTGCCTATAAAATATATGATTGCAAAAACCGTTTAGGCTGTGTTTCCACGCAGTGCTGTGTATTCTCAGTTCACTATTAGCAACCACATGGTTTCATACTAACCTGGTTCCTGGCCTTCATTAATCTTAGTAGTCTGACATTTAAGAACACTGGCAATGTATTGAGCCCCTTGTTCCTCTTCTTTGTTTGCTCCTTTTCCTACCCAGGTGTAGCCAGAGTTGTTTGGCAGTTTCAGAACAAAGACATCATTGGAGTTAAGTGAAGTTGCATCAACATCAACCTAGACCAAAAAAGAAATTGTTTTAACCTTCATATTTTCAAATAATGTGATCACTATTTTGCAGGTTTATACAAAATGTGTAGATAGATGCTAATCACTTATGCCTTTTCACTTCAAGTATTCTTTAGATTTATACTGATATAAATTAGAGAAGGACTTGAGACAGGGAATGACCTGAAGGACAAAACGTAGAACTGTTTGGCAGTAGGAAAGAATATCTCACGAAGCAAGAAAGACCGTCTCACAAGGGTTGCTGATTTCTTGTCTATTCTTTGCCAGCTGACTGTTCACTACATGTTTTCTTACAGTTACCTTAGAAAGATGTAGATTGGTTGCAGCCAGGTACAGCATATTCTCTTTCATTTATCCCGTAGAGCAGTGGATTTGATTTGGAGCTCTGCGGTCTTACCAGGTGTGACTACCCAACAAAATTAGCTGAAGAGGCTCGTGGCAGCTGTATGATTTGCCATGGGGAATAGTTGGTTTACTTAGCAGGTACTTTTGTACTTACCTCTGCAATCCTAGTAACAGCTGCCAGGTTCCTGCGGATTTGGAAGAGTCGTGTGGGTGGAGCAGGTTTCTGACCTTCTTTCTTGGATGTCCCATCCTTGTAGACAATAAGCGGTTTGTTTTTGAACAAGCTCAGTAAATGTGCAGGCTCTTTGCCTTGGCTGACTCGGATCTTTACATATGTAAAGAAATGCAATAAAAGAAACAAAAGGACACAGGTAGTTATTTTTGGTCTTTGTTGAATAGCATTGGGGATGTTAGCCAGTAATACTATGTTAGCAAGACTGAGAAGTGGCAAGCTAAGCAGATCTAAAAATATAGTTCCAGAGACATTAAGGTTGGAGCATTTGTGAGATTTTTTGTCAATCATGCTGACACAAAGACAAGATTCAAACATCTAACAATGTTTAGCTGATTAAAATGGCTGCTATCTACTGTAATAAGAAAATTACTCTTTTTCAAAAGAACTGTCATTTCATAGAGTTTTATAGAGTGACTTAATTCCTCTGAAAAACTATCCTGCAAGTTTAGATGCCCTGTATTTAAGCAGAAGAGAATGGTTATTTATCCTGTTCATTATTTCTATGTGTATTTTAACTGCAAGAGAATGAAAAAGATGAGAATAATCTATCTTGCAAAGGATAACATGGGTGAACAAAAATGAACTTCCATTACAGGTGCACAAGATGTTACTGCAATCTCAGAAAAAGAGCTATGAAGAATGACTGGTTTTAGGTTAATGTACAATAAAAGTTATTTCTATACAACCATTTTTTCTTTCTTTATAGCAGTACCACCCATCAAGTTGGAGGGCTGGAAGTCCCCACATTTCACTCCCAGAAAGGGAGTGATGCAAGCTGTGCAGCCAGCAGAGGAGGAGATGTGGAAATCCGCAGCTCTTTAGCCTCGCCTGGTTAGGCTTGGGGCAGCTGGGGTGGTGGTGGTCATTCTGGGCAGCAGGAACAGGTGCTTTTGCTTATCTCACTGCTGAATAGACAGGTACAGTTGCCTAATAAGGATACCCTAGGACACGTACACTTGTAGGTGCCAAACTGCAGCAGGATTTTTAAAATGCAAGAAAAAACAAAACCAAAAAATAAACCTCCCCCCCCCAACCCCAACTTGCTGAGGAAAACGTAGTTCTGCAAAACAAGCAGGGGAAATGCTTTTAAAATGTCATTTGTACTGTAGTGCCATCTAGTGACCACAAAATAGTACATTTAAACTTTTCAAAGCATGCTAATACAGACGTTAAGCACAGGTAATATATTTTGGGTAGCCATGTACATGCATACAAATGCACACGTGCATATATACATATGTGTGTGTGTGTGTGTATGCACATACGTATGTTCCTAAATTCACTGCAGGCTAAAAGTACTTTTAAGTATCATGTCCATTGAAGTGAGATGAATCTCCTTCAGCTTTAATAAAAAGGCCTTTTAAGCTCATTATTATTGCAGCTGTTAGTAATAATATTATTATTACTTTAGTGTTAGTATTGACCTTAGCTAAGAGGCAGCACCATATTGTGCTGAACTCTGTCCAAATATAGTATGTGTGTTAGGAATATTTCAAAGAGTAATTACCTAGAAGTGTTTTAATCCTTCCTTAATATAATTTCAGTCTTAAATCATAACTTATTAATAGCTAGAAGTATGGTCTGCCATCTAAATAAACTGTACCTCGGTGGGTGGGGAAGCCCTTTACTTTGGTAATTAAGAAATGGGAAGCACAGGATTATCTCCAGTTACCTAGAAAATCTCTGCCTTTCCCTAGTCATCTTCCAGCTCTAGCCTTTCTGTGAAAAGAGGAGACCTCTCACCCCTCCATCTACACAGCACTCCTCACTACTGAGGAGAGCACACACCCCAGTCACGCATGCTAGGACTAGCTTATCTCTTCACACCTTTTACCTGCCAGTGTCCTGCACCTTGCCTTGCACACCCCATTTCTGCAAGTGAGGATGTTTATCCTGCTTTCATGAAGCTTCAAGCACTTTAGGATGGGAAAACCCAAGTTACATTCCTCACTAAGGCAGGGACAAGTCAGATCCTTTGGCACAGTTCTGGCAGTCTCTCTTGATCTGTCTGTCATGGGGCTTCCATGTCTCCCAGTTTTGGACCTCTGAAGTCAGGCACCTTGTCTGGGCTAAGCACCCCATCTTCCTATGTGATCAAAAGGAGACAGCAGAGCTCACACGGGGCTATCACCCTGTCAGACACCTGCTTCAGAGTGAGTTTCCCTGGGAGGACCTTATCATTCAGTCTCCACTGACCATGTACAGAGTCTGTAAGCCTAGGCAGGACTAAAACCCAATTTTTAGATAGTGAAAGTCAAAGGAAGGAAAAGGCAGTTTTAGGCTGTGTTATATCTATGTTCTTTTGGCCACCTACATTCAGAAAGGATGACTCAAATGGGAAATCTCCAGTGACTTTAAAAGGGGCCCATGGTGCTTGGCTTGATACAAACTGTGAACAGTTGATATTCTCAGCCTTGAAATGCTACCTCCTCCTTCCACTTTTCACTGAAATTTGTATGTATTGCATGCTCTCTTGAATTTTATCCAGAAGACACTAACCTGCACAGCCTGACCATTCAATAACCGATCCAGCTGAACAGTCAGAAACGCAGATGCAGTCAGTTCATCTTTTGTAGCATGGGCTCCTTGCCTGAGGAAAACGAGGAGAATGACAAAGGTTAACTCCAGTTTCAAAATAATCTAGAGCTTATACAGCATGAAAATGCACAGTAAACAACCCCGCATTTACATGTGGTTCTACTAAAAAAGACGTAAAGTTAGCATAAAATAATATCCACGTGCTGGAGGTCTGTGCAAAGCCGACCAAACATACCATGTGTAGATGATCTGCCCTTTAGGGTAAGTGTAGAGTATAATGTAGCAGTCACCACCGTAGAACTGTCCATATGTCTCAGGTCCCACAGGAACTCTGCCGCTGCTTTCCACCCGCCAGATCTGGGGAAACACAGAAATCACTGGAGAATGCTGAACTTTATCCTGAGACTTCAGGAAGCAATTTATTGTGTCATCCCTTGAGTGACCTCTACTTCTGTTCCCAAGTGTTATGGAATAAAACCAGGAAGGATTCTTCATGCAGTAGACAGACACACCCTGTGGCCACTGAATGAATAATGACTATGCACAAGGCATTGCAGTACACGTTTTTTTGTCTTGATGCTTTAATGCCACATGTTCACCTCATAATGCTATGCTGAACTTACTTTCTTGATATCTTAAGATGATAATATGACATGAATGGCCCATTATGATTCATCATAGAACTATCATTTCATCTGGGAGAGGCACACTGTAGACAGATAGCACAGGCAGATTCCTTCCTAGTTGATTCACTAGAGTCCACTTCAATTAATAACTGCTGTACAAAACCAATACTGCTAAAACTATACAGCAAAAATTGCTTCAGATCTAAGGTGCTTTGGCTCAAGCCTATGGACCATCCCAGGTATGAGGTTAGAAACCTAGAGTAAACCAATGAGACTGCAGGTATTTATCCCATCTTTTTCTACCAGAATCCCAACATGCAGACCCGTATTCAACAGGCTGTGTTGGTACAGTGCCAAACCTGCCCTGTGTAGTCCAAAGGTAGAGGGATACAGATAGATCTAGAAAGACTGTCCAGGCATCTTTTTCTGTCCAAACCCAGGCTACCTGAGAGACCAGAGACACTAGGGACAAAGAAGGTTCCTCTAGAAAGCAGATTGGATACATACATAAAGACATGGAATGGCCTTCTGACTCCAAGGGCAAGTTTTCCCGTTCCAGATTTCAAGCCAATGTGAGCTAGAAGTTTTTCTTTAGGCTAAGGATCATATTTAAAGTATATATTTAAAAGGTATTGTGTAGAAGGGGAAACATTTCTGCTGATTGATTTCTACTGATGATTGGTACAAGGTCTTTCGTAAGCACCAAAAAAACATGCATACAGCTGACAACAAGATTCACTTTCTACTTCAAAGTATCTTTTCTGATGGTAGAAGTAACACTCCCACTAATGTAGTGTTACTCTATGCAACAGTTTAAATGGCAAAACAGGGAGTAGCAGCTTATCCCACTACAAGTAACAGAATACATTAGGTAAGCGTGATACAATTTAATACAACACAAAAATTACCTCTACTTTCCCTGAACCATCATCTACCATGTTATGCTGGGCAGCCATGTGTGGAGATTCGTGTAACTTGGTAGCATCAAATTCAATCTGCTCAATTTTAGCCACTCTCTCTGTCACATATACTTTGCCAAAGCCATCACTTTGATCTTTATCCTTCCAGTCTTTGAAAAACTGTTTGAAAATTGGTGTTTCACCTCCTTCAGGAAGGACTTGAATCTGAAAAGAAGCAAGTCACATTAAATGCAAGGAAAACAAACTGACACAGTTACTCAAACAGAAACTTTTCTGAATTCTGTGTTAGTGAAATATTGCCCTTAAAAATATTTTTTTGCTCATTTAAAAACAAAGTCTTTAACAGAGCTCATGCTCTCCTGGTACATCACATAAATAGATCGCACCTGCGTGTTGGCAGGATAATTCATCTGCTGTATGAACTGTTCAGCATTCTTCATGGCAGCCTTTCTCTCTTGTGGGTTAGCATCTTTGCCTGATTAAAACAGAAGGGTAACAATACATGGGAAAGGACAATAAGATCACAGATTCTGCAAAAAGATGATGTATTTGAGCCAGGTTCTCTTTGACATTGTTCTTGCCTCAGTCTTGAACAAACACAAATGCTGGATATAACATGAGCAAGAAGATCGGCACAAAACTGAATGGCCAACACACTACTTCCGTAGCTTTGAAAGCAGTCAAAACAAAGAAAAATAAATGGGGGGCGGGGGGGGACACAACAACATAAACACACACTGATTTTTGCTTTCTGTGTGATTCTATTAAAAAAAAAAAAAAAAAGCTGTTCATAATATCTGCTTGGTTCAAGGTGCAGGAACACCCTGGCTCTTTTCTCTGAATCCTCCCTTGCTGGGCTGCAATGTGTTAAATAAAGCTGCTGTCCAGAACCACCTTCACTTCTTCAGGCAGAACCACAAGCGGAGTGAAGGAAACTCCTATTTCGTCTGGCTGTGCTGTGCAATTAGCTCCCACCCGTCCCCATCCATTGCTCTTTGTTCAGCCTTGCTCAGCATTAGCTGTCTCTGAAAGTCTCTGTGGGATGGTATTGTGTATCAGGTCTGTGTCCCAGCTGGCTGTCAATGACTATACTCCAAAGACCTCTTAGTCTAATAAGATGCTCTGATAAGCTATTCATTGTATTCCATTTTGAGTGAGACTATTAGCAAAGTAATTCACACTCCTCAGCTTAGTGGTCTGAAGATTTCCAGCAGAGATGATAACTACAGGCTCCCGGTGCAAGGGTGACTCACTGACTAATGGGCTTTTTCCACACATTCTCATTACCAACAGCAGCAAAGTGAGGTTTCACAGCGAGCACACAGGGCCACCATCAGAGGACGTAAACCCTATTTATTTTATCCATGATCCTATTGGCTCTCTGAGCACGGTGCTTCCAAAACACTCTCTTTGAAAGGATGTTTCCCTAACTGGAAATAAAGTTTTCAAGCAAAATGCTTACAATGGTTCCTGGACTGACTTCAGCAATTTGACAACAGCACTGATTGATTAATTGCTATTGCACATGGCAAAAAGAAATGCAAATTCCACATAATAATTAATACATTGCCTCAAACAAAAAAAGGGGAGATCCCTTGCACTGGATGCCATGGTGGCACCACAAGAATCCAGCTACAAGGTGTCCACACTTAATTCCCCAATAACAGTATTTTTCTGGGTAATGTTCAGTCAAAGCAGATGCTCCTCCAAATATTGACAGTACTACAGAAAAATATCCACAAGAAAAAAAAAAGCATCAAAGTGGAGTAATGTATGGAATATAGTATCTATAGTATCTAGCCATTATCAAGCCTTCAGTGCTCATATTTTGTCCAGAAGGTAGGGATTTGATGGCAATATACAAAACTTGTAGGATTCTTTATGTTTGCTCTCTACTTGCAATTAGATAAGCGTTTAAGCACCAAAGGTTATAGATGCCGCAAAAATACCCAGGATCCATAGACAGGACTTGGTCTCAAGGCCCTTACTGACATGAGCAATCCTTGTCCATTGACCGCACCAAGAACTGTGTGCAGGGTACTGCATCTCGCCAGTATTAAATTGTTGCTGGTATCCCAAGTGTGTTGTGTCGAGTCCTTAGATATGTCTAACTTCTACATTTACAACAGAAGTGATCTCTTACCTTTCCACACAAAGATCTTCCTTGCAGCACCGTTGTCCAAAATGAAGCACTCCTCAGACAAAAGCATAGCCATGGAGAAGGGGTTTTCTTCTGCAACCATGGACACTTTCATGGATCCACTTGCATCTGACACCTGAGAAAGCAATCATTTTCAATTTAGATCAGCTCTAGCTTTTATAACCAAATTAATTCCTGCTCCTAAAACTATAATAAAAATCAGTTGCCATTTCTGTATAAACGTCTGTAGGAAGTTTGTGTGCTGCTGGGAAGTAAGGTAGGCTAGTGATTTGTTGTTGTTGTTGCATTCCATTTTACAACCAATAGAGGGAGAGGTAGTGTTAATTTTAGTGCCTGTGGGCTCCCTTCTTCTTCCCTCACTTCTTAAAATAAATCCGTTTCTCTTTTACTTTAAATTTAACTGCTCATTTAATGAACACCTCACAGTTAAACATCTGTATTTTCTTCAGCCCACCCTTTATGCTCAGCTGAACTGGTGCAGTCCCCAGGTGTCATCTTCTGCTACCAAACAACCAACACCGAAGCCAAAGGGACATGTACATGCCAAACAAGAGCATTTGAAATGATAATAAAATAGTCCTACCCTGATATTAACAAGTGAAATACCTACATTTAGAACCTACAGTTCTTTAATTGGAAACTGTCATATAAGACCCTCTGCAGAATCTACTTCATAACCTCTACCACCACTGCAATTTCATGTAGATCTTTATAAATGTCTAAAAATCACTCCTGCATAGCTGAAAAAAACAATTATTACTACCGAAAATAAGTTAATTCTATTGTGGTTTCCATTTTTCTAGCAGTCTGTATTTCTTTTCATAACTAAACATTAATTTTAAATACACCACTGTATTTTATATTATATATTATGGAAGCACAAGACAGAAATTAACACTGCGTACAACGAATAAACATCAACTATTATACCTACTTGAAGGTTCCCATAAACCTGTCTCCTGGCTTTGACACTGTGATATTGCAGCACACTTAAATATAGCTAACAGAGCTCCAATAGCAGGATGTGTGTACTTAGAGAAATTTATTAGATAGCCACACAATTTTCTGGGAGTTCCTAGGACTCCAAAATTCACTGCAAGCACTCTTCTCTTCTCTATTATTGTCTTAGAGCAAATGGTCCTGATCATACACACAGGCCTTCTTTTTGTTCTCCTCTGTCTCCTTCTTCCTAAAACCCTGCTATAAGTATGTGCCAGATTTTTGGGCAAGAATGGAATTATTAATGGGGATTAAACACAGTACATAGACAACAAGGACTGAAAATGTCCTTGTAACAATTATGACCTCATATAGACTTCTTGTACACCCCAGCCCCAGGTACGGGAAGGATCACCTAACAGGCAAGGAGAGAGGTGGCTCCATCCTGATGTGGTCTGTGGGATGCAGGGGCTGCAGAGGCAGTGACTCATCCTCTCTCACACTTCACAGCAGTTTTGAAGCTACTGTAGATGTCACCTCAAAGTTTCACACACATGGGGATCCAGTAGCACTAAGTGCTGTCAGAGTGTTACCGCTTGTTGACCAAAGCCTTCTTGTTAAGTGACTATGGGGAAGGGAAGATGGTATCTCAGTGAAAGCTTCTTCCCTATCACACAAGCTAATCTAATTACGTGAGCCAGAGCACAAAGGGCTGAAAAGAAAGGTCCAGATCTGAACAGTAATAAGAGCTTGTAAAAAAAAAAAAAATCTTCCTGCTGTCTTCAAGAGAAAACAATCTTTTTTTTCTTATTATTGAGAGGAGGAAAAGTAAAGTTTTTCTAGATTTCATTAGAAACATCCCCCTTTTCCAAATACTTTCTCACTTTTCTCAAGTAGGAGAATATGAAAGAAAGGGGAGCTGTGAGGAAAAAAAAGGGGGGTGAGAATACAAGCCTGGAAATAGCTTGAGTTTTTTCAGAAAAAGAAAAAGAAATGGTCCTGTAGCCTTAAATATAGGTAAGATACTGTATTGTTAGTGCAAAGAATAAATTCTATGCCTAGTCTAGGAAAGAGCAGCATGCCTAGCATGACATGAGGAAAAATCATAACTTCACTGAATGTAATAATAAAACTCCTACTGATTTAAATGGAATAAATATTGCATTTTGTTTATAGGTAATTTTTCTGGCAGTGGCACTGTTCTAGTCAGTGTTAAGCCATTGCAGGTGAGAAAGAAGGAAAAGGGTATTGCAAAAGAAAGGAGTTTTGCATTCAAATACTTTGGATTTATATATAAAACATAACTGTGCATCTCTCAAACTTTGCTAAGGACAATGAAATTATATATGACTATTAAAACTCTCACTATTATAACCAAGAATACAGGAAATATAGTTTGATTTAAGATCATTTAATTCTTCTTTGACCTGCACTGAGTGGTTCATAGGCCATAGTTACCTTTTTTCTTGAATAAACAGGACTGTAATCCTTTTTTTTTTTTCTCCCCTCAAATTATCTGGGTTCTCTTGATTGACATCCTGTAAGAAACTTGTCAATGGGCTGTAAACCAACTAACACAACTACAGTTCTGTAACTGAAGCCAGAACTCCATATATAAGAGAACTATACTAACAGAATACTGTTGAGTGTACCTAACTTAAAAAAAAAAAAAATTACTTACCATATATAGTTTAGCGCTTCTCCTGTTTGTAATATCAGCCCGTTCATCATCATCATCATCACAGTCAGGAAGTTCTGGCTTGCTCCCTAAAACCTGTACAACAGGAGTAAGAAGTTCAATGCAGTGAAAAAGTAGGTTCCATAGTATAAATACTTGAACGCTGTAATATGTTGCCCCAGTAATCGAGTAATAGGGATCATCTTTATGTATAATCCAATCTAAATCCAAACTCATGGGTGACTTGTTCACAAATATTTGGGTAACTTTAAATAACTGTGTGAAATCTGTAGCAGCTTTAGATCTACATGCTGCCTTTCCTGCAAGACAACTCGCTGCTCATCTATAGGCTAGGACAGGAAATGATACAGAGAAAGAAGCTTCAAAGGATACATAGGTGCACTTCTAAACTGTCAGCAAGCAAGTCTCACAGATTTTGGAATGACGTGACTATTATAACGTTTGACAATATCAAACATTAAAGCAGATGAAGTGAAATACATGACTTGAAATTATCTTTCAAAATTTTTCAGTTGTCAGTACAAAGTATCAGATTATAAATGCAAAAATCTTAAAATGTCCGGATTCTTAATCCCATTTTAAGAAGGAAAAATTAGCTAAGGTCTTGAAAAAAATGAATGGGGTGAGAAAACCATTTTTTTGCTCTACCACCAGAACGTGAATTTTAACACTGTGGTAATTTTGCAGCAGAGTGGTTGTACACCAAGGGTAATCTTTTAACAACTATCACTACAAGAAATTTATGGAGGTTCATCAATAATGTATTACAGTTAGGAGGTCATTATTAAATCCTATGTACTTATTCTTTATGATCTTTCCTTACTAATTCATATACAACCAGATCTAAACGTTACATACAGAATTTTATGGATTTCTATGAAATTAAGTCACAGAGTGAAGGTAGTAGTAATTGATATATCTGAGTAACTAAACATTAACATCAAGTACAAGGGCAGTGCCTTCCTATTGACAAAGTGTATTTGCATATAACATGGGAGTCCCACGGAAAAGCATTGTAAATATTTGATAACAGGGAAGCCCTGACAATGCATACAACTGCAATTCGGAAAAAAAACCACAATATATCCTAAATATGTAATATAAATCTGCCATCTGTGGAGTTTCCTGACCTGATAAAACCAGTAAAATACTTGGCCTTGGTAAGTGTGATCACTCCAGTCTAATGTTAAATACGTCACTTATTGAAGAAGAAAAATTAATCTCCTGAGTGTTTAAGAAAGATCTTACCAATAGCTTTTCAGTAGCTGTCAGTCAGCATTTCCTGAATTTACACTACATGGCTGCAGATTTACTAACATTATAGGCCTAGCAGGGCTATGTTTTCATAGCAGAGGGCCACCATGCTGGGGAATGGCTGAAAACAGTGGGTGTATTTGGCATATTGACACAAGGTTTCTGAAAGGGTTTCTCCTCCTAGGTTTCCACACTAACCAGCAGCCTCCACACAAGCTGTAGAGCACCAAGGATAATGTTGTCTTTGTAATGCAAGGGTCAGAAAACTGACATATAACACTGAATGTGTTTGTAACACTTGACTTCCAGTGACACTTAAAAAGGGCAAAAGAGTCCTATTAATAAAAATCCTTTAAGTCCACTCACTACTTCTCTGCTTAACTAGGTATTTCCAGTTAAAAAAAACCCCATACATACACACAAAAATTGTGATTCTTGACATCTGTGAAAACTATGCAAGTGCCGCTCTGAATATTTTTTTAAAAGGCTAAATAGTCCCTGATGGCGTTTGTGAAAACACCTTGACAGAAGCAGCCTCTCTTTTCACAGCACAGCCTAGGCACTCCACTCTGGTGGCAATTAAAGTAAGCAGCCGCTGTAATTTAAAAACTGGGTTGTAAAAGATACAGCACAGTTTAGACTGCTTAGCCTCACCAGTTTAAAACTGCATTTAGAAATGTTTTCCTGAACTAGAAAGATAATTATTTTCAGATTCCCTAAGTCTTCTCTTGGGAAATCTCAGTTCATCAGCACTGGCACAGAGAGCGGAGTCAAACTCTCTTTTGTGCAGGTGCAGTTACAGGTATGCGAGGATCTGCCCTGAAAAGGGCAGAGACATTCTCATTCCGTGGAAATTTGTTCACAATTCAATAAACGGTGGCTTTCACAGTTGCTTCTCTGGCCAAAGCTAGCCCTTTGCTTCAGCACAGGCAAGTAGAAAAGCAACATTACCCATCTTTCTAATTCTTTTGCGATTTTTCAGGGGAGCCCCAAAACAAACAGAGATAGACCTGGAAGGTGCCGCCTCCTCCTGCATTTGAAGTCACATTACTGGCATTTTAGTGACCCTTGTTAAGAAGGAACAAGATGTGCTTCTCCTTCCACCAGGTCAGAAAATCCAGAACTTGTGAGGAGGGCTGTGCAGCCAGCACAGCCATTAGAATAAGCCTTAAGCTGGATCCCTGATGGCTATGTAGGCTTCTGTGTGTTGGTATTAAAACCAGAAGATGACATGAGGTCAAAAGGACTTAAGGCAAGTGAGGATCATCCATGGTGTAAAGTAATGCAGTGTGCACTGTATATTCTCTACATATGAAATGATACAGCATGAAATACTGTATAGTCACTGCATTACTGGGAACAATTTATGTCATTCCCAATACGCTTTAATTTCAGCCAGTTTGTTTTATACACTGGAGGATGAGAGAGAGTACAGAAGGAAAAATTCTATGCTTAAACAGAAAGCAATTTATGCTGAAAAAAGGTTAAGTTCTGTCCCAATGAAATTCCTTTCCAGAGAAGTTGTCTGTCTTCCTTCTAAGGGAAACTCCTGTGTTACAGACAAGGCTACCTGCAGCCACACCTATGTTGGAGTATTTTGACAACTGATAATTTTATCAATAAGATTACAAAGTGTGTATTGAACAACAGCTAACTGCTATGCTGCAATTGGGTTGTATCATTACATAAGCATATGGCTGGCTGAGCTGCAGCTCTCCAGGGCACCTCGCCTTTATGTAGATGATTCTCAGGTGATGCATCAAAAAGAAAACAAACCATGCCAGCTGAGGCTATAGCCAAAGGCTCCCAAAGGTTTTTTGCATGGTTCCCCAATAAAATGACTTAAGACAACAGACAGTTTAAAGGACATTAAATCTTATGATCCTTATATACATATAGTCTTAGTTTCCACACAAATCCTATGCTAGCTACAAACAAAGGACCTTACTTGCTTAATTCTCCCTGTGCACTCAGGCTGCTCCACTGGGTCTTCATGTCTTACAACCCAGCATACCCTAGGCTGGCTCGTCTGGGCTGCTCTGAGATTTGAGACCCTGATTTACAAACCTGCCAAGAATTCAGGCCCACAGATCCGCCCTGTACATCTGAAAATAGCAGTGCTCTCTGAGGGATACAGAACAGCACAGCCACATTTTCCCCTGGATGTTTAACCACATTGGCAACTCCAAACCACACCTCTCACAAATAGGTGCACACACAGGTTCTGTAACTACTTTATTATTATATTTGTTACCTACTGCAGTAGAAATAATCTAAATAAAAATTAGGGGCCCTGAAAGCATACCTGTGCCCCAGCTTCCCCATTCTTTGGGCTTAGCCGCTTTCTTTGCAGCTGCTGATACCTAAACCACAGAGACTCTTCACCTTATCTGCCATTGACAGATTAAGGTGTCAAACCACCCATCCTTCACTCTCTGTTGCTCTGCCACAAAATGATGCTTGTCCTCTTGTCCTTGCTTGTCCGCTCCCCAACCACTGCTTCCTTCATGCAGGTTTATCAGAGACCTGGAGAAATGCATGGGCAACCCTAGCCTCAGTGAAGGTGCACACACATGTACATAGTGCTGCTGTCCTGCAGTGACCACTGGTGTGCACACTCTAACCTCACAGTGTATGTGAGGTTGTTTAACTACTCAAGGCTTAAGATGCTTCACAGCTATCACAGAATAAGACATGCCCACAGCTGGCTACAGCAGAGCCTACCTTGCTTTACATGGCTGCAGTCTAATGCCAGTTTACCTCTCAATGAGAGCCTCAGACTGTCGAGTTAGGGTTTCATCAGAAGTATTCATTAACTCCACACCTTTAGATCTTGTCTATGGGGGGTTATAACAAGAAGTCAACCTGCAATAATTTTTAAAGTTTTGGTTTTTTAAGTTCTGTTAAACCTTTGTGCTGACACTTTTTGGTTAGTGCAAGAATATTGTAGTGGAAACCAACAGAACAGCAGCTCCTCTACAACAACTGCCCAGGTGCACTCTTTCTCTTGTGGTAAATAAAATGTAGCTTATCCTGCCTGTAATACCATAATCCCCTTTCATATTCTCATGTACATGAGCTCTTCTCTGCACCCCCTCAGAGAAGTGCAAAACACAAAGCCAAAGTTTTTACTGAGAAGTGAAATTCTGCTCCGTTGCCCTTAAAAAGAATAGAAGAAATCACAGACAAAGGGTTTCTAATCTGTAGGAATGTGACAAGGTAAATAATTTTAAATGAACCCATCAAAAGAAGGAATTTAGCAAACACTGTCTTCATAACTGGAGAAGCCAGCTCTGCATCATAAAATAGTTGATATTGACTTAATGGGAGCAAGAAATTTAAGTAGTTCAGTGAGGCTGAAAATCCAACTAGGAAAACAATACTTGAAAAACATGTCAGGTGAAGGTTAATTAAGAGAGAAAACCAGTTTCATACAGTTTACCTTGTACACACTAGCACTGTGTTTGTGTTTCTTCTTACTAGACACAGTCCAGGTTAGATTTCTGGATCTGAAACTGAACTATTTGTTGTGGCTGTGATCTCCAGTATCAGATCTCACAAAAACCTCAAATTCCCCTCTTTATATACTAAGAGCAATAGAAAGAAAAGCAATACATTTACACAGCTTAAAGATGTCTTCTGGGCCTGACATCTTACTACTTAATACTTCTGGAAAACAATTGGTATTATTATTAGCTCATCATTTACTTTGTTGCACGCTCTGACATAAGCAAGTATATCCTGCCCCTGCAAACTCAAGATACACGTGTAGGCTGCAATAGAGAATAAATCTCCTGTGCAGGACAACAGGTCTGAACTATAGGCAGCGTGAACTCGTGGGCAGATAAAGGCTTAGATTTTTATTAACCTTACTATAAGGAGTATCTCTCTGAAATAAATACTGCCTCAAATACCTACTCCATTAGCCTGTAAAAGGAAAAAATCCAGCAGAGAGAGGAAAGGATGAACATGACACAGGCTCGTAACCACTTGCCTGACTCTGAGTAGCAGCACAGACATACACCCTAAGGCTCATCGGGCAAAGGTGACGTTAAGGCTTTGCTGCTCCGCTAACTGGCCACAGTTTCATTTCTAATCATTTTGACTTACTGGTTCTCCTGCCAGAGTACACCCACTGCAGAAGACATCAAAATGTCTTTTGACATTGGTCTGATTATGAATAACCAAATATGCTTATTTCACTGGTTATTGCAATTCAGAGCTCCTTCCCTCAATCTGAGCAAACATCCATAGTCTTACAAAAAATTACACTCCCATCAGGAAAATAAAATCCTTTCGCTAAACTACTCCTAGGTAGCTAGCAGGATTTCTGTCTGAAATTGCCTCTCACTAGCAATTCTAGTAACAACAGATGTTATTACATGCTCACCTTGAGCAGAAGACCTCCCACTTGCCTGAAAAGAGACTGAAAATAAGATGGAAACAGCCATAGTGTACTGAGAAGTGAACACAAGGCTGTTTTGTGCTAACAAACAGTTTTGGCATGTTGTCAATTTTTTTTTCTATTTACCATGTAGTTTATCTAAAGGACTTTCTGGTACTAAGGTCTAAACTAGATCTGTATGCATTTGGCTTGCCTTTTTTATAAAATAGCAAAATGCATCAGTTTCTCATGGCACTTTTGATGCATAAATCACGGCCTACATTTTTAGCCAGTTTGTTGTCTCAGGCATTTCAAATGCAAATCCTAATTTTATTCACAGCTCTATGCTTAACTTCCTAAAAATGGGGCATTAGGCTTTGGCAGCTTTTTATATAATATTTGCAACTTTGCATATCTGTCTGGGATAATTTGAATATAAAGCTTTTACTGGTATAACAAAATTCTAACGTTAACTTTCCACTCTGAAGCAGGCCACAGGTAACACATTCACAAAAAAAGTATCTAGATCAGTCTTGAGAATACAAATTGGATGTTTTTCAGTACTTTGCCTCCAAGGTAAAACAAGCTACCTTCTGTCCTGCTGGGACTGCAGAGCTGGCAGCAACTAAGCTCACTACTTACACTGGGACTGGGTGCGCACGACATGAGTTGAGGAAATCCTCAGTCTATGTTATCTTCAAATGTCTGGCTTTTAAGATGCCCCCAACATGAACTGTGATCTCATGCTAAAGACACAGAGAAGGTGAATGGCAGTAACCATGCAAACACAGCAGCCTTTTTGCAACCATTACTGCTGCTAAACATCAAGAGTTGAGCTGTTCAGCAACCTGCCCACCCACAGCATACTTAAAAATGCAGTAAGTGATCACTCCTACATCTTTTCTGCATTTATACTAATCCTTTCTACCCCTTTTTAAAAATCTTACTCCTTTATTACAACCTCCTCCTGACGGCAGCAGAAGTACTAGAAATGAAACCCAAATCCTGCAGAGACTTGCACATGTGCTTGAGATGCCTGCTTTTTCTGCTTTATTGGTACATAAAGTTATGCACGCACTGAGTCTTTCTAGCTTTTCAGATCTCAGTTTGGAAGCCTTGTGGATTAAAAAAACAAACCTTAGGTGCTGCATGACAGTACACGTTCAAGTGTTGGAAAATAATGGAAATAAATCAGTAAACTAATGCCAACAGGAAGTCTCAGACACAAAGAATATTTATCTGCCAAAATCCATGAAAATCCCAGCTTTTCATTTCTTAAGTGCCTCCACTTTTTCATCAGGGCATTTGCAGTGCCACCATGCAGGCTGGTCCATATCAATATTGGGGTAAAAAGAGGAGTATGGCAAATAGTCTGTGAAGCTTGAAGCAGCAGGGAATAAGCTGGAGGCAGCAGCAGGTGATTGGCAGCCAGTGACCCGACTAGAAAAGCAGTGTTCCCAGGGGATGTATAGCAGCTGGAGGAAGAAGCAGGCAGCCATAACCCATAGCAGCATCAGGGCGAACAGAGTGAGCCGTAGCAAGGTGTTTCAGCACTCAATCCATAAGATGGGAAGGTGGGAAAAGCTACTCAGCACACTATTTTCCCAGTGCACCACTGGCTGTATTCGCAAGCTCAGCATTTCTAGTCCCATATAACCCAGCAGATCAGCTATGCCAGGGGATCCCTTCTGGTATGACACCCAAACTCTTGCATCCAAGACAGAGTACATATTTGGGCCCTTTCTTAAACAAAAGCAAACCAGAGAGTATTTTAACGGATTTTCTCTAATGTCTCCTGATGAAGCTTGATATAAATTAAATATTTGTTAGGACAGAAAAAGAGAGAGAGCAAGAATGTTTCTTTCATGTGGTTGCATAGGAGATACATCTTGCTTAGCTCTTTGAAAATAATTTCCTCCTGATAGTTTAGTTGCTCTCCACTAATTGATTTCCGGTTTTAAGTTCCTACACCTCCTCGAAATGTGTTTAAAGGAGACAATATGCTCAACAGGGCTATGACTTACATCTCTTAAAAATGTTGCACCACTGATTACTCCAATATTTAAATCCATCTTATGTAATTTTATCTGCCTCCAATTTTACAGGCAAAGCCAGGTAGTAGCAAAGTCAGAGGCAGTTAGGTAAGCAAAAGACCTGACTCTAATAACCTGCTTTGCAGTAAACACAATTATTATATTTACATATTTCTTCAGTGTTACACACATAGTGGTGGTTGAAATACTGAACTAAACCCACAGTGTATAAACACTTTCTTCTACACAGCTGTTCTTCACCCTTGCTTAGGTGTGAGGGGACTTATACTCCAGTGTTACATGGCTTGGATAAAGAACAACAATCTGTGCACATGCAGGCTCCTCTGAAAAAAAGCCTATGGATTTTTCCTCCCTGAGCCCTTCCCGCACTGCAGAACTTTGACTTCAGAAAATTCAAAGGCAACTTTGAGCAGAGATCCCTTGAGAGTTGCTCTGCAGAGGGGCTGGGATGAAGCAGACCTGCAGAAAAAAATACAAAAAAAAAGAAAAGGAAAAAAAAAAATCCTTTCAAGGTGCACTTGTCTTGGGGAGATGCACGATTCCAGGGACAGCACATCTCTGAGCTTTCTATACAGCAAGGAAACTGCCCTCTCAGTTCTTCTCCATGAAATCCCCACATTGCTACAAAGTACATGGAAATAACTGCTAACAAGTCCACGTGGAGATAACTGCTAACAACTCTTTTCTTTGGCCTTGTCTTCTTAATTATGCTTATTTAATAACTGAAAATTATAGCGGTTTTCATCAATAGATTTCTTGATAGTCTAGCTCAGAAAGGGAAAAAGCCATTACAAACCCCATTAATACTCTAACATGTAATTATAAGATTATAACTGACTAACATGGTAACCCTGCAAGCGCTACAGCTGCTGAAGACAAAAACATAACAAAGAAAAGTGGTTTTCTCACCCACAAGAATACTAATGAGACACGTTATAATTTAAATGCAAGCACTTCCAGAAGTTCATTATGATTTTAGAAATTCACTAAAATACCTAGTATAGAAGCGTCTTTCCTAGCACCAGAAACTGGGTGTTCAACCACCTATTATTAGAGCTGTTAATAAATGATTTAATTCATGCCATGCTGTACAATACATCTGAACATTTTTCTGAAGTAAAATTTCTAATGCTGGCACTGAAATTCAGACTTAATTAAAAGCCTGACTTTCAGATGTACTCACCACCTGCAGTTCCTGTTCAGTTCCCTGTCATTTAAATATCTGGCTTCAGACAGCCAAGATTGAAAACTGCAGCTTGAAGAACATCACGGGTAACTCACAACGTTGCTGAAGAGACCTCCTTACAAGCCTCTGCTGTTCTTGGGCAAAACTCCTGCTGATTTTCTACCTGGGCCTAGGGAATACACTGGACCAAAGGTTCAGCTGGGACAAAGCAGCTAAGCTGTACTGAAATCCAGCCTATGCCTGTTTTGTTTGAGTACAGGTTGCATAACTGAATCCTTTAAACGGAAATTTGCATGAAGAAGAAAGGACTGTCCTTAGTGAAGGAGATACACTCAGTAATTAGAAAGAAAACAGGACGCCTGGTATGGACAGCTTGAAACTGGCTCCCTGCAGGGCAAAGGGTTTCTACTTTGTATCCACATTCCTAGCCCATCGTAAATTTTAATTAAACAGTGTAATGATTAATAAACTGCCACTCCTCAGATTGGACAAATGTTGCTGTGAAAGGCACACAAGCAGGTGTAGTATTTTCCTCCTAGACTATTTTGAGTTTGTATCCTACAGCCTCTTACTGTTCAAAATGGTAAGGCCCAAATTGTGTTCTTCCTGACACCTGCCCATATCCAAAACCATTCCAGTGAAGTGTATTTGTGTTACTGAGGGGTAAATTTGATCCATAGTTTCAAAGCAGCCTCAGAAAATTGTCTGTTCATTTGAGTAGTCAGTGCAACTACAGCTAGTAACTACAGCTAGTAGTTCTGCTACTTTCTGCCCATTAGCTTCCTTAAGTCCTTACATTCTCATAAAAATGTAGCTAATGTCTTGGTGTCTTTCTGACTACTAGTTGAGTCTTCGCATTGGGGACTGGTACAATTTCCACTGTCCTCACCCCTCAATGCATTAATTTTCCTTTGTATATGACTGTTCAATACTGCCTCTGCCTTGGGACTAAAATTCACTTCTAGTATTTACTTCACAAAATTCCCTGGAAGCCTGTCCTTATTTTCCAGCTGTCTCAGTTTAGATAATAGAAGACACTACTCTGGCTTACGTATTCCCTAAGTCATGGATAATTTGGCCTAGTATTACTTTTTTAAGGTATTTTTCATATGGGGCATTTTCTTGCTAGTGAACAGCTCAGGCTGGACGATAATAGTTTCAGAAGCAATTAATTGCATGTACTCACAGCATTTGAGTAAAACTGTGGACAAGCTACACAACTGAACAGTTGTTTAAACCCTAACAAATGCCTAGAGTTTGTATTCCACAAAAGAAGTTAACCCTCCTCCTTCTCCTGCATCACCCTCACTCCACTGTCCCTCCACTCCTCTGTACACAAACCTCTCCTTAATATGAGTTGACCTCATAATATAACCAAAAGCAAGGTAACAAGAAGAAATTCAAATGTTATGAGAGCAGCAATAGCAGGTTTTGCTTTTGCAGAGTTGTGATGGCAGATCCTATTCCTACCGGCTCTGGGAAAGAAGCAGGTACCAAAATAGCGAGGCACACACTGCTCTTCGAGCCTTATGCAATGATACCTGTGACAGGACAGGAGACTGCAGGAACTTGCCTAGCTCCTCCAGAGAAGCATGTCCTTGCACTGTCAAACCCACTTATGCTAGTTACAAGTCACAGCAAGCCCTAGTTTTTCTCTGCTACCTCACCGTGCTCCATGCTGCCCTTGGAAATTGCTGCAACAAATAATTTTTAGGAGCCTGAATTTGACAAGGAGAGAGGGAGTGGTCCTGCTCATCTGTCCATATGCACAGACATCTATCCAGCTAATTTAAGGTTTACTGGAGCTTGACATTGTGGTGATGTTTGCATTATTTGGGTTTCCAGAGAAGCAGCCTGTGTACCTTGCATTTGCGATAGTATCTTCTTATTTTCTGTGCTCTTGAGATTTTATCCATGTGATTGAGTTAGTACTATGTAGTGCTACCAATCCCTTTCCAGTTACAGACGTGGGAAGGTGTGGCTGGCTGTAATATGATCAAACTATCCTCATACCTTCGTGCATGGTATTTATTCACGCTACAGGCAAAAACAATCCTCACTGAACACAAAGGCACTTGGGAATTCTCAGGATTAAGCACTGCTTAGGAGCTTTAGAGGAAAAGGAGGGAGGAGAAAGGCTGTGTTTATCAGAAAGAAGGAAGAGGTTTCCTCTGTTGCTCAATATGTAAACTAGCTGAATATTTACACAAGTATTTTATGAGAAGTGAGTTTGCACTCACCTGTTGTAAGGCCACTAGAACTAACAAAACCACGCACACGACAACTGCAAATGCTGAATAAACAAAAGTCGTGGCATTTTTTGTTAAAGGCAGAAGAGTGATTTCAAAGATGCGTACTAACATGATCCTTCATTTTCTTGTGGTTTTAGACCTCAGCAGTCATATTTCTCAGGTTTCATTATTTCAGCCATGAATATCAAAAACCTTTACAAAAATGAAACAAAAGGCAAAAGCCTCAGCAGCAAGAACCGCAGCAATCACATGCTACCACAAGCTGCAGTTTTAAGGGAATAATCTGTAGAGGAACGATAAAGCAGTTCTAAGAATCACGCAGTTTTGACTGCAGAGAAAACAGAACCATCCTGAAAAGCATTAGCTGAACCTTTAATGATTAAGTAGAAGGGACAGATGCAGGCTCAATACTTAGTTAAAACCCTGTCTACCCTTTTTCACTGGCTCTGATACCCTGCAGACAGTCACAGCCACCTGAGATTCTTAAAATGTATGACTAGGAGGTGAGTCTATGTAGTTAGAACAGTACTGTCATCTAAAACCTTTTAGGGTGTCTAATATTTCAAATTACACAAATACAGAAAAAAAATATACTAAGATTTTCTCTTCCCCTCCTACTTAATCTCTAGAGGTACGATACCAGATGAAGGTGTTTGTGTGGAGGACTGGATGCTTTGCACCTTTCCCTGGGGTGACTCAGAGCTGTATTTCTGTTTCCTGCATTACTGCAAGCAGCTTCAGCTTGCTGACCGACCAGAAAACCTCACAAATACAGATAATTTGATTCTTCATCTCTCCACTTTGCCACTACTCTGAAAACAGAAGTAAAGCTTACACATTCACTAGCCAAATGGTGGACAATAACTTCACAGGAGAAAGAAAACAAAGCACCTCAGTCATTCCCTCATCACAGCCACAATTTCCCACAATGCTAAATGAGATCATGGGAAAATATTTTTAAAATTTAGCTTCCCCAGTTTTTTTCTCTCTTCAGAATTAGAGCAGAGATTCCAACTACACTTAGAAAACTGTCTGTCCTGAGCATGGCTACCTGTTAGTGTGGCTGTGCTCTCAGACCTCAGTGAGCTCTTGGTGCACAAACACGGTGTGGTGCAAACTGTTTACCACTGTGCAAGCAGTCAGGAAGGGCAAGCACCAGTGTTAGTGCAGTCAGCCCAACAGCATTTCTGACAGCGCTAGCAACTGACCCTAGAAGATTTTGGTCCTAGGTTAGCTTTGAAACCATCTATTTAGTGTTCCGTTTGGTTAAAAAAAAAAAAAAAGTCATTGTTAATTCTAACCCTAACATGGTCACTCTAGAGCAACCAAACTGACTCAAGACTTGCTAAGGACTATTTTTAGATTGATCCCATAGAGATGAAAAACTTCCTGTAACACAATTTGAACATTCAGGCCTAAAATTCAGCAGATTGAGTAACTCCATTCAGATATTTACCTGTGAAAAGCAGAGTGGAGTTGGCATTTTACTACAGGCAGCTGCAACTGTAGAGACCAGTCACAGTTACTGAGCTGCAACAGCAACCATTTGTCCAAGGTGGTCAGTTTATTTTTCAAATTTCCAAGGTCCCTATACAGCACTGCTTATTTAAACCTGCCAGTCAGTACCTCACCTAAAGTGTAACCACAGAAGTGAAAACAGGTAGATTAAATACTTTCAATGTGCTTGCACACAAAGTTTCTGTCTTGTCTTCACAGTCAAAGTTCTAGCAATTCCCACAGTATCTTAAGAGACGACCTGTGCACCCGCTGCAGGTCTGAGCTTTCCTGACATGCTGGGTTTCCTGACTGTGAGTACAGGATGGCCTGTGTGTTGGACACACGGTTGGGAACTGTGTGTTCCCAAGTGGCCTCCGGTCACTACAGCAGATGCAAAGAGGGCTTGCTGCTGTCAAAACTACTTATATACCCAGCTTCTAGCCGCTCTCCTTTCCCAGGGCGAGCAAGCTGTATCTTGCTGGCCAGCCACAGCAATTCATCTAGCCTACGGCATGCTCCAGACAGCTCTCTCCCATGGGCAAATGGTTCATGCAGTGCCAGCCTGTTCCCAGTTCTTGCTAAAAATAGCAGTTGGGAGCAGGCAACCACCCTTGTCAGACTAGGTCACCTCACCTATAGCTCCCAACGGGAAAGCAGGCTGGCCAGGAAACACCAGCCCAGCATGGCCACTGCTGCTTCTGCTAACCCATAGCAGAACAGAAGCCTAGCGGGGTTTGTTGAATCAGCCTCTGTCTTGCCGCCGAGGTGAGGTGTAGGCACAGCAGTCTTGCTTTACTGGCTGGGAGTCAGGACTGTGTGCTTAAGGAGTAGGGATAAGATCACTATCAGCACTTTACCTTGGTACTTATGGTGGTAATGTCAGCCCCTTCCCGGTGAATACTTTTCTAGCAGAGCTGCACAAGCAAGTTTGGCCACTGATCTGGAAGCAGATTTCTAGCTCACAGGAAGGGGAACGATTCCTGACATTTATCAGAGAAGATAATTCTAGGAAATATCATTCTGTTTTCAGTGGCATACTGGATGGCAAAATTAATATTTGCATAATTCTTTTCCCTAGAAAAATCTTTTTCTAAGAAAGCTGGAGATGACAAAAATCTATCCTTCCTGATGTGGAGGGAAGAAACAAGTACAATGCTAGTTTCAGATCAGTGTGGACAAGTGCTACAGCAAGTTAAGAGACAGTTTTGTGGGAGTAAGGAAAAATGAAAATGAAGTGCACCAGGAACTGGATACAATTTGAGCAGGTTTAGGGATTAATAGGTTTTCTATGTTTGTGAGGTTAACTACCCTCCTGGCTTACCAGCAGCACATTTCGGAGCTTAGGCTAGGATAGCCACAGCTGAGCTACAAACCCTGTTATGTGAGCAGCACTTCCAAATCAGCATGATGCAGAAGGTAGAAGGTAAACCCTGACTGCTGACTCACTCAAATCAGGCTCATCACAATGGTGGCAGTAAAAGACATGAACCTACTTGCATTGAACTACCCTTCTCTCTACACTGACAATCCAAAAGGAAAAGCAGAAACTTCTTTATATGCTGCTGAGCAAGTGAAGAAAAGATTTATTCCGTGATACAATAACAATGCACTACAGGATCAAAATGCAACCTTGGTGGTTTTCCTGCTTTTAATGATGTGCCAAGGTTGCTACAAAACAACATTTGCACACAGCTGAAAAAGTCATAGCAGATGTAGGGGCAAGGCCAGCATATTCCTGCCACGCAGCCTGTCAGGGGCCCGTGTCCTTGCTGCAGGGGCACAGGAATCTGACTTTGCATGTGCACCTTTGTCAGATAAAGTCAGATAGGAGGTTCAAAGTGCAGCTGTTCTGATCAGTGTTCCCAACTCACATGAGCTTTTTGGAAATTCTGTGCAGAGCCTCAAGCAGTAAGCCCAGGATGGGGTTGGCAGCAGGAGGCTGCTGCCAGGGCACCGTGCCAGCAGGTTCCCATCGTGTCACCCAGCCGCAGCCTGCCATTATTCAAATAAGGACCAGGAGGTTGGGCTCTAAGGGTCAACCTGTGCTCTTTTTATTAAAAGTTATATGTGTGAAATATATACCGCATCAGAGCTGGTATGAGAAGTCCATACAAGCAAGTAAAAAGCAAGACAGAATATGACTGGTTTGGGTTTTTTTCCTTCAAAAATCTCTGATGCAGTGGGTGCTTCCTCCCCTACTGAGTGCAGCCACATCTGAACTCACACCCACAGGCAGTCTTTGCAAGCAGATGGACAGATCATCCAAAGGTGTCACCACATCTAGCAGGGCCAAGGACTGGTAGCTCAGCACCCGGCATGTTTTGCTGCTTAGGCAGTGAGTAGTTAAACTCCATGTGACAAAATCAAACGTAAGCACCACTAAAAATAATGGCATACCTGCACGCACCATTAGCGTTACTTCCTGAAGTTAATCTGAAGTACAAGTTAATATTCTAATTGTATGTTTTCAATTTTATTGAACCATGGTTTTACAACCTTGATCCTTCTTCCTTCTCTTTAGAGAATGACAGAAAAGGTTTAATTTAGCACACAAATGGAAGGCAATGCTTTTATTAGTATGGTGCCTCCACCAATCCAATGCTCGATAGGTTTTTCAAGATCTGAAAACTCCATAAATAGGGAATTTTCTTTTTCACTCTAATCGCTCAGTTCTGAAATCCGAGTTCTGGTTTTTTAATAAATTATTAAACTTTCTAAATATGATGAAGGGGCTCACTAGGGTTACTAGAGGCTAGGTGCATATGATTTTGTAGCAGAAGTGGTGATGCAAAGCAGTGTGCTTGACCCCATACACCTCCATGCAACCTGCTACATTTGTTGACATCCTAGACAGTGCAGTTCTATATACTCCCTCCTGTTTAGTGCCATCCCACCTTGATGCTGCTTCTTCATCATACAGAGCAGCAGAAAGTGTGGTTCAGGTATGTTGATTCAGTCATCCTACAGCTAATTCAAAAAAGCAAACATTTAGTTCTTGAAAAAGCATTCTCAGATGGTTAATTATCTTAGATTCTTCTGCCCAATAAACTTAATACTGCTTGGATAAGGAGCGAAAAGTAGTACAAACCAGCCTACAATAACCTAAATCTGACTTCCTGGAAGCCTTGAAGAACATAAGGTTTGAGCCCAATCCTGTTTTGTTCCTGAGAGGTTAAAACATTTTATTCAGGGTTATGTCAGTAACTGGCACACATATTACAATACCTCTATGAGCTGGTCTGGTTCACTCCCTTCTTCCACGGTAATTAACTTAGACCTTCCATTTCGTTCATTGTCCCGAATGCCAACAGCAACTTGAGTCGCCTTCAGCCTCTCATACTTATTGCATGATGAACCACACCACTGATAGATTTCCTAAAATAATTAAAAGTACACACACATCAGCAATAAGATTCAACACTGAGCAAAATAATGAATTTTATTATTAATTATCTTATGGGATCTAAACCACTAGAACATCAGTAAAGCTATATCTTTCAGAATTACTTTCCAGAAGAGATTTGCTAAATCACCTAGATATTTGTAATACACAAATATTATGCAATGTAATTTAGCATCCACATATTAGGAGATTACTTTATGTCAGAATAGTCAGAGTTTTGGTTTGACCAAGTTTTACCCCAAGCACAGATATATCTTCAGCAAGATAAAGAACCTGCAACTCCTAAATTTGTTACTGCAAATTGTTTTCATTTTATATCTGAGAGTTCCTTTTCTATGCTAAATTCAGCAGTGCTGGTTCTTATCAGCATCAAGAAGAGTTAACGTCGAAATCTCAAGAAAAATCCCGATTGTATGTGCTACTCAAAAGTAAAGTTAGATCTTTCAATCCAGTTTATTTTGGTGACTATTTGCTGTAGAACGATATTTGTTGCACTTCTGCTGCATCAAACTACATTGAACAACCAACACAGGTGTTTTAAATTAAATGTCTTCTTCACTGGAAGATTTTTCCTCAGTGTACAGCTGATCCAATGCTCAAAATTGTTAACCAGAACAATGCAAGCCCTTCCAACTGCTGTTATCACAAATGTCTTTACAAGTTACTTCTAAAGATTTACAGATCAGGAATACGCAGTTTTTCTGGTCAGTTAAATCAAGTTTCTCCTCAGCAGAAGTTGGACATAGAACTCAGTCCCCTTCCTATCTCAGGAACTGACTAAAATAAATAAAGACAGGAGATACACCTGTAAAAGATGCTCCATTCAGGAAAAGCAGCAGCTTGGAGTAAGCTGCTGCCACAGAGGCAATCCACTCCATCGTGGTTGCCACCTTTACAAGGAGCACATCAGACACCACAGCAGCAGCCCTTAATGTTGAAGGGTGAGCACTCTTGTGGCAGTAGCCCTCTCCTAAATACCATCTTATAGGCCTTCAAGGCCTTCCCATCATCTAGGAGAATAGGTGCATGCCCTGCACATGATGGGGAAACTGTAATTCAACCAGAATGGTGCATCTTCCCAAGGTATCTCTCAGGAAGGAGCACCACCAGAACCAGCCTAAGACAAGGTCACTTAATCCAGTTATATCACAGACCAGTTTTGCCAAGTCTCATTATTCATTCTGAATGCAAAGCATTTCTGAATAAAGAATTTAGATTTCGGTCTTGATGAAAATTACTAATAGAAGGCAGAACATAAGCCTCAGAGCAACTAAAGGCTGAGCTGGAAGGAGCTGGTCCAAGGGAGTAATCAGTTTGGCTGGTTGCTTTTTTTCCCTTCTGTCTTCTTCTGGAAGAAAATAACTTGATTCTTCTTCGCTTGATTCTATTAAATAGCCCAAATAGTATAGCAACAAATGTACCCAGCCATTTTCAACTTTAAGAAAAGTTGAACTGGTTTATGCTCATTTACAATGCAAATAACAAGGATTTAATCAGAGTCCTCACTGAGTGAATTAATGGGATCTTATTCTTATGACATATACAACTGTATAAAACTTAGCTTTTGGAGGAAAACCTCTTTATTCAAAAAAAGCTTTTAAAGTTATTTCTGCTGACCACTACTGTTATTTAATAGTACTCAAAATGGTGGCTTGAGACAAGTAAGAGATGAAAAACAGCTTCTCAGCACTAGCAGATAAAAACTTTTAGCAGACAACTAACGTTGATGCCATCTGCTTGCAAAAAAGTGCTAGTAGGTTCTGATATTTACTTTTCACCAGCACAGACAAAAAAAACCCAAACGCGGTGATCTCAAAGCCAAGTTCCCTTCCCTTGGAAGCATCATTCAAAGACGAAGTTTTAAGCTTATGTCAAGATTACACAATTACACAGATTCCCAGAACAGGATCCCTTCCAACTTGCACATGTTATCCAATGAAAGCTGTAAGGTTTTCAGCTTGCCTTCACCAACTTGGCTGTAGGCTTAAGACAACAAAAGGAAAAAAAAAGGCCACTTCCAAGTTCTGGTTTAAATACTGTCAGCTTCCTAAGTATCCAGAATCTGAAGGCATACTTGGCTTCAGGTCTAAACCTTATCTTAAATCTGACTTTCAACATTTCATAGGAAAAGAAAACACCTGTGGCATACTCAGGGAAATAGAATTTTCTAAAGAATTAATGAAAGAGTGCTTTGAGTGTGTAGAAAGTCAGAAGTTTCAATTTGATCAGATTTAATATAGTTAATAAATCCATGCACTGCTTCAGCCATCTCCCAGATTTCAGGAGACTTCCCAAAACAGTCTTTTAGCTTCTGAGAATTTCAGCACTCACATTTACTCGTTCTCATGTTGGCCTACCTCCTACTTATTGAGCTTATTTGAAATTATGTGAGAAAACAGGAGTCACTAGAGATACAGCAACAATAAATAGGTATTCTTTACCTCCCACAGTCTATAGAAGCAATAAGGAAGAGGAAGATGACATAACTAATTAGCTGAAGAGGTTAGACAGCTTTTGCCTTATCTCAGTGTTTGCTGCAACTCAGAGATTACTTGTTCAAAAAGGTTAAAAGTTCAGTTTCAGTTTTACGTGTCAGCCTTTTCTTGGTCTTTTGGTAACTGGCCAGTCGACCTCAAACAAGTATTCTTGTCTACAAAATGAATAGTATTTACTGTACTGACCACAAAGTCTCATATTGTGAGACTGAAATTGTCACTGCAAATTACAAAGACCTCTACTTCTCAGACAATACACTGACATTTTCTTTTCTTAGCATCTCCTAAAGGTCCCCCTGCACAGTGCACCCTAGCTACACTCCACATGCATGGCATATTCTCCCAGTTTGCCTTCAGTCACAAAATGGCTAAACTGAGCTCTCCTACAGTTCACTGGCTCTAGGCTTCAAATCAGCCTGAGGAGGGAGAAAGACCTTTAAAAAAAATCTACAGTAATGTATTTCAGATTTTTTTATTTGCAAACTTCATTATTTTCCTTATGGAGTCCACATTCCTAAACTACAGAAACATTCCCACAAAATAATGTGGCCTAAATAATTTTGTCCTAATAATAATAATTATTAATTATATAATTAATTATATAAAACAAAAATAAAATGTTTTTGAGCTGTAACCTTGAGAAGCCTTGCGTGATATGGTTTTCTCCTGCTGCGTAAAAAATCCTGAAACAAGCAGTGCCCGAAAACATCCTTGATGTAGAGTTCACATGGACAAGCCATACCATTCCTATAAGCTGCATCTTTGCTAGTTATTTAAAGAGATACTGATTTTTAAAAGCTACAGAAAAAAAGAATATGACTCCTTTCAGCACTAAAGACAGTATCTTTATTAAAACTCTGAAAGCTAAACCTCACATACTGTATAATCCAACAGAAGGAAGTGAGCACCCACAAGTCATGAAAGGTGTCCCAAAGTATACAATACTTTACGGTATTTACTATGAGCACTAAATGAATATCTTAAGCATTCAGTGCTACAAGCTTTCAGGAGCTTAAATTTAGGTAATCTTCTCTTCTGAAGCAAAATCATCTTTTCAGTTATTTATAAATGTATCTAATCATGAGGCCTCATGGTAGAAGTTCAGCTGGATATATATAAGTTTGTCTTCCTAAACTTACTCATTGCAACCTGTAGACAGATTGGATTTTTAACAATTTAAAGCCAGAAAAAGATTTTTAAAACTTAAAGCCACTTCTTAACAAGGCTAATATTTAGATCTGAACTACAGCCAACTAGTTATATAACCATGTCCAATAGGCCACTGAACTTCTGGCTTGTTTATAATAATTGTATTAATAATACAATTAATTGTATTTACTTTTAGACATAGATATATAAAGTGCTCAACTAGGGCTGTAATATGGTATTTATCTTTAGCTTACTCAACGCTTTCACAATTTCTTAGCTGTAGTAAATCTTCACTATTTTTAGGCTTGTTTTCCTAACCTTATTTTGAATTGGCAAGCTGACAAAAAATGTTTCCATTAAAATGAAAACAGACTTCAAGTGTTCATTCCCCTCAAAAAAAAAAGAAAAAAATAATTTCATTCATCAGTAATTCCTGTGCCAAGACCAGCTTATTTTCAGAAGTTTGTACTAGCCGTATTTATGTATTTTTGTAATCTCTTTAGAGTTCGAGAGAGATGCTATGGAAGAGAGCTATTCTGCTGCCTGATATTAATGGTTGTTGCTATCAGTATATCAGTATACTTGTCAGATCACAGTGGGAAAATTCAGAACTGAGAGAAAGGAAGAATCTGTGTTTCTGTTATGTGACTTCTACTGGCAGACAACTCACTCTTTTACAGAGTTGCCATGGTTGGAAAAGACCTCTAGGATCATCAAGTCCAACCATTACCTATCTCTACCAGGCCCACTTCTACACTATATGCTTGAAAAATTTGCAGCTGAGGGCGATAGTGTTATTATGAATAATCACAGTCACCACCCCAAGGCTCTGAGGGAGGCTGGGAAGGCAAACTGGGTCTGTGCAATGCATGCTGCAGTCATAAGATGGTCTCTCCTCACCTGCGCATTTTGGAGATAGTGTGGTCTTCTAGTTAGAGTAGCAGCATTCACTGCTTTTATTCCACTGCAGCTTCTGGCCTGCAGAGTGACCTTCAGGAAGTCACATGAGATTTTTGCAGCACCTTAAAAATGACCCAACATTTAGCTTCTATACAGAAGTGTGAAGCAGGATGATCATGCATGGCTCCTGGGTAGCTCAGGGTATCTTGGCACTTTTCCCTGTACTGAGGGGGATTATGAAATTACATCTCCTGCTTTCCTGCTCCAGAACCAAATGCTATGTAGAGCAAGAGAAGGAAAAGCAAACAAAAACATTTGCTTATTTCAGAACTGACATAAATTTTCCCTTCTAACACATAGCCACCTCTGTATTCAACTGGCAGTCTGCTGAGTTTGGAGGCAAATGAAAATATACTCTGCATCCTGGTGTCTTTTCTGTGAATCTTAGCCAGGAAAATGAAAGCAAAAGCCAAGAAGCTTAAATCTGAAGAACTCACAAGTTCATTCTAGTTCCAAACATGTCCTGAAGATAAAAAGTGTTTTAAACATATTGAAACACCAACACTTGCTGAAATATCTAGTAATTTCCAGGCCCATACTGTAATTGCCAATTTGCATTTTTACGTGAAGAGACATTAAAAAGCTAAACAAACTAAATAAGTTTCAAAACTCTAATCTGAAGCAAGTTTCTTATGAAACTTCAATTTTGGTAGAAAATAACAGTGAAATAAGATATTAAGTCTCAGTAATCTTAAAATAAGAATTTAAGGTTTCATTAAGGGAAATCTTTAAGCCAAGTATCACAAGCTCATGTGCCTCCATTCTTTGTTGTCAGGCCCTAACATACCCTAAGCTTGTCCACCTCTGCCCACATCTATATCAGAACATGCTCCCAGAATGTAATTGCACCTCAATTAAAAACAAAAAGCCTACCACTTAGTTGAGAGTCAGCTAGATCTATAGCATGGATCCTGTCACGTCAACATGATGAAACTTATGCTGACTTAATGTATGTCAGTCAGGATGTTGCCTTCTGTTCCTTTAAACCATAACATTAGGTACAGAGGCACAGCTATGAAGCAGATGGGCTTTGTGCAAAAAAAAAAAAAGCCTGCAGCTAAATCTGCTTGCTCATGTGAAACACCATACTACATTCTCTTTACTCCCACAACTCATAACAGGCTAAAAACAAGGTGGTTTGTAAAGTTATTCATTCCTCTCTTCTCTTAGGCTTACCAGCTTCTGTTTATTAGATAGAAGCAGATCAGAGCCTGGGCATATAACCACATCACAGAAAGTCACTGTAGTGGTTTCACAGTGGATAGGTAGAAAAAAGGCTGATGAAGCTTGTGAAGAAAGGTGGGTCAGGAGGACTGGAGCTGTGATGCAGGAGTGCCCAAAGGAGCCTGCACTTCTAATGCTTCACATGTGAACCTGAGAGACCACTTCTTGAGGGAAGCAGAAGAAAAAATAGCAAAGCTAGAGGCAAAGTGAACATGCACAAATATTGATGCAGGAATATTGTCAAAGCTTTTATAGATATCTTATCACGCTACTATCAAATAATTGGCACTCTCAGCAAAGACTCCATTCTTTCTCTTCATGGTCATTAATAAGCAGCTGTGATAAGGCAAAAGTTCATTTTTGCTGAAGCTGTTCTTTGTGAAAGTCTACTCTTACATTAAAGGTTAACAGATTGAAAGGAAAAAATGCCAATACAAAATACAAACAGACTTGGAAAAAAGTTTTTATATGAACTGCAAACAAAAATGCTTCTAATGCCTTCAGTTCTTAGTAAAAGTATTTATTAAACAAATGCACATTACCTTGGTGTTTGTAATTCAAACACCAAGTTTTTGGAAATAACACTGAGAGCCATATGCAGAAGTGTGGAGTTGTTTTTTTTTAAAAAAAAGTGCTAAATCAAGAAAACAATGCCCAAATGGTAGGGAAAACAAATAACAGTAAAACTGAATAAAAGTGAGTAGGATATGACACTTAGTCACTTTCCTGACAGCGAGGTTTTTTTAGGAAGTGACATCTATATATTAAGACGACTATTTGGACTCAACCATGTTAAAATAGGCTTCTAGAGACATTCTTCCCCTTAAATTATTCAATGTTTTTTCTTGTCTTGACTGCTGAATTCTTGATACAGGCAGGGAAAATAAAAAAATAATTTCACAAATTCAAGAAATCTGCCTTTTATGCTTGTTGAAAATGAAATACAGTGAACCACTGAAAGTTGTGGAGTTTTGACAGTCTACAACAAACTCTGAATTCATTCAGCCAGAATGCTGCTGAGGCCACCACGAGCCTGGCCCTGGTATAATTGCAATAGCATCTTTGTAACCAGGCTTGGAATCTCCCATTTGATTCAAATGGAACAAATTGTCAGACTAAAAATAAGTCAGATGTACCACAATCATACACTTACCACATTCATTTTTTCCTCTCACCTGTTTTGCTAGTATATTCTAGGCATAGCTGTTACTATACCACAGTGCATTAAAGGATGAGTGCCAGGAAGGTGTTCATTCTAAATAACTCCAGCTCAAGCAGCAGAACACAAATTCGCTACAGCATCAGGAAGAAAGCTAACCTCACTGAATCCTTGCACAGAGGTCTGTCCTGTCCACCTGAAGCTTTAATCATGGTCTCTCTTTCAGCCACTTTTCTGCTTCAAAGTAGGGGCACGGGGAAGCATTCCAGTCCATAAGGTATGAAGGAAAACTACACACCCTGAATACTCTGAAGTGGGGGAAAGAAAATTTAGTATTTATTTCTCTCCATCTGATGATTTTGTGACTATAGCAATTTCTAGAATGCTGGGGTTTACACTACTGGAGCTGTAAAAATAATTGGTTCACAGATTTACAGAAAAATGAGATGCTTACTTCCTAAGATACACTGTCCACAGATATAACCACAATTTAAAACTTTTAATAGGTTTGTTAATAAAGAACAAAAGCAGTTTAGTTCTTCAAGTTCTGCTACTTGTTTGGCAACTCCCTGCTACGGCATAAGCAAAAGTTTCACACTCAGCCAGGGAAACTGGGGAAGAGGTTAGTTGTAAGAGAAACATGTGAATGAAAAAGACAGAAAAAGGACATGACCAGTCAGTTGTTAGTGCCAGGGAAAGCAACTAGAAAAAGAAACTTAGAGTGATGAACTCCAGCATGCAAGAATCTGCTCTTCCAGTCCCGTTTATACCCAAACGGTGACTTTATTAAAGTGAACAATATGCTGATTGTGAACTGGTTTCTCTAAAGGAAGAAAAGCAAAGCCATCTAGAAGAGAGTGCAGGCAAGAAAGCAGGGAGATTACAGAAGCAAGCAAAACTACCACTATGCTTAAGGTAGAAATGTGATGCTGAATCATACCCCGTAGTCATAATCATAAAGCAAGTATCTGTCCTTTTGGTCTTCTACTTTTGAAAAGCAGAAGTTAATTTTCTTTTTGCAAACAATTTAATCTACAGCAAGTTAACAGTTTTTATGAAAAGCAGCTGTCATCAAAAAGCCAGCTTTTTTGCTTGATGTTATTTTTTCTGTGTCTTTGTGCAAGACAACGAGCTTTTTCCTTTTGACATACCTATTATGTCAGGAGTTTGAGTAGGAGCATACTGACAGATACATGATCACAACAGCTTTATTCAGTCTCATAGTTTTGAATTCTAACATCATAATTTTCACTTGTGATTCATGGAGCCCTTGAAAAGTACAGATATTGATTGCTGGCTGGCACAGCAAGCTGTTTTTAAGCACACTGCTAGTCTTAAATTTCAAACTAGCAGCCACTTGGATGTTCATAATTCACTTTATAAGCAACACTAAAGGAATGGGAAGAATGGAAAACTGGGTGCAATTTACCTTCAGTCTTCACCTGACTTGAGATACAGTTATCACCTCACCATCTGCATTCTTCCTTTGGGAAGAAGGGAACAGTTTATTAGCAGAACTTTGATTGTAGTAACAAAATTTACTAGCGTCAATCAGGCTGAAGCTCAGAACTGCTTGCTACTTATAACACATCGCCCCCTCCGTTTACTTTAACAACTGCCTCCTAATTTCTTTCAGGAGGCTGAGTGGAAGACAGCCCTCTCCCTGCCCTCTGCAGTCACATGCCTCACAGCGCTGCTGCTGCCTCCCATCAAGAGGGAAGTCAGCCAGAGAGAATTAAGTCTTACATTTTACAAAGCTCTATCTGAACAGATGCAAATAATATTTTTGCTTGTCACTAAGGATACAAATTTAGACAGCCTTCATAGAGCAGAGCTTCCCAAACTGAGTTGGGAAGCTGTCAACGAAATCAGAGGATCGCTTCATGTTGTTTTATTGTATTGCTACTCCCACTACTTCTGCTCCATGTTTGATAACTACCCAAATTACCAACACATCTCAGCATTCACATTTTGTACATCACCAGCGTACACCAATGCACAGTCAATGAACTTTATGATACCAGTAAGTTTCTTCCCCACTTTAAACCAACCCCTAAGAAAATTGACAAGGGAGATTAAAGTCTGTAGCACATTGTATCAGAAATATACATATATAAGCTATATTAACATACTCATCTGGATAATACTAAAACACCCTGGGAAACAGTGTGCGTGTTATTCACTGAATGGCATAATGATTCATCTTTTTCCTTCCCTTCTATGGTCATTTTCCATGCCTTCTCATGCTCCTCACTGTTGTGAGAATTTGTCTTGGAGATGGAGGAACAAAGAGGAATAAGTGTCTAAGGGGAGGTGGCTGGGAGATGTGATGCAGGGAGAGAGCTGCATCTGCAGGTAAAGGTGACAGCACAGATCAAGGTCAGTTTACAGCCACCAAGGTTATGGCCAAACCCATCCTGGCACCTCTCAGGTGGGACACAAGCAAGAGCTCAGCACCCTCCAGCCAAAAGGACAGGAAGCATGGCAGAATACCATAGCTCCCAGAGGGCTTCAGTACAGCTATGACAGGACACGCTAAGCAGTGCCTGATACGATAAAGTGCACTTTACTCCAGGCCTATACAAAGCCTTCTCAGCAACTCCTCTGCATTTCTCTTGCCTGCCCTGTACCAAAGGATCCCTTGCAGGGAGATTCCCAGGTTCATCATAGAGGTAGCATGGAAGTCCCTTGCAGGGAAGAAACCCCAACCCTAAAAAAATAATGGGCTGGCACCCCAGACACCTTCCTGCATCATTCATTGCACTGGAACATCAGTGTGGTGGTCACAATGCTCATGTCACAGTTTTACAGAAGATGGAATAAAAAGGCCTTCTTTACACCTTACCCACTCCCCTCATATGAAAACTAGTGTTTTTTCTGCATCCTGTAGCTATTTTCTGCTCCAGCCTAGAAAGTTCAAAGGATGCAAAATATGACATGGGCAGGATATTTGAAGTGCTGTAAATGAGGCTTAGTAACTTATCTAGGTATGAGGTAACCATCAGAAGTTGAACTGTAAATGCACACAAATGCCTTCAACTTAAGGCATTATCACCAGGAGGGAAACCCTAGCAACCAGTAATGATTTTATTCCTGATCATTATTACCTTTCTTAATTTCCCCTTATCTGTTCAAGCCATAGGTTTAAAATACTGCCGTAATTAAGCTCAGTGGGAAAACCAAAATGATTTTTCATTATATTAGACAAGTGGGTTGGTAAAATGTAGCAGGAAATGGATTGCACAAGCAGTTTTGCCACACCATGGAGCACATCCTTCTGGTTAGCTAAAACTGGGGAAAGTAAGTCTTGGAAATTCATCTTATTTGACATTACTACAATAATTTGATATTAAAAGAACTGACCATAAGTTCATTATTGTATGCAATTACTGCCTATTATTCTCAGACAATGATTCAGTAGTGCCCTGTGATAAATCCCAAGACTCAAGAGCAGCCCTATTTAAGATTCATTTTATTTCATTTCTTAAGTAAAGGAACCTACCTGAGCCAATATCCTATTTTTTAAAAGGGCCTCTAAATTAAGGGCTGCTGTAAAGACTCACACATTTACAGTGGACCTCTAGTTATGGAAAATTTCAATGTGGAACAAGGTTATTTCAGCTTGAAATACAGTTCTTATAAAACTTGCTCAAGATTCCCACTGTGACAGTGTATTTTCTACCACTCATATTTCTCTATAGGCATTTCACAAACCTTACATATCTTCCTCTTGAAGTATATCACACCTTGCCTTTTCATCTCCTACAAAAGAGGTCTGGTTTACACAATAACATATCGTGAAATTACTATTAATTTCTGGATGCTGAAACACTTTTTTTCCTTAACTTGTTAAAACATTCAAGAAAACCCATCCCTCATACACCACTGACATGGCAAGATCAAGAATTGTTCTCAGTCATATGATTTGACTGACATTTCCCAGAGCGTGGTAAAAAACAGATCTAGATGTCGTTCTCATCTAATCTTTCTTCCTACAAAGGCACATTACTGCTTGACCTGTCTTGTCAAACAGGAATTCAGAAAACAGTGAGATGTTATACTAAAAAAAGATAAATGCTCACAATGTACATGAAGTATTAGAAATCAAGACTCTAAAGCCATATTACTTTTAAATTGCCTAGTGACAGTGATCTCCTCTCAACAAATCTCCAAAAAAGGATGAACCCCAAGCCATACATATTACACCACTATATACCCATAGTGCATTTCATCAGTGTCATTGCCATGTCTGTGGTGTGACCCAAGTAATTACTTCATGGGAACAGGGTAACTGTGGCACAGTAAGGGTCAGGACAAATCAAATGCATGGAGTGCATGTAGTTCAACAGGGTGTCCATGGGACATTAACTCCAACTCAGAAAACTCAAGCCCTGTGACAGCCTGACTGCAAAAGCAGCATTTTCAATCAATGTTCAGTTCCAGCTTTCCCATCTCCCATGAGTTAACTCTGAAAGGGAACAGATGATTTGAGTCTATGCATCCTTACCACAAAGTGACACTGAGAAATAGCTGTTTCCATACCAATCATTGGGCTGTTTCAGCTGAGTAGACCATAGTGCCATAGGAGGAATGGGATAATGTTAGGAAAACATTGGTTGTTGTTTGATCTGAAGGCTGCTAAGCCTCATAGAACTAACAGACATAATCAATACAGCTACTTGATACCACTATTTTCAATTATCTAAATAGAGAATACTTTTCAGAAGAAAAAGCCAAATCCATAACATGAGTTCAGAAGAGCTCTTTTTTCAATAGGTCAGGGAACTCTTCTCTGAGGTCTTGATGACATAGCTGACCACTTCCTTGTGAAGCACTACAGTTAAGTCCAACCGCAGATGCTGCCTTGCAGATAAACTATTTTCTTTCTCTTAACTTTACAAGTGTTAGCATATTAGGCATGGGAATAATTTCAAACTGATAACTAACATCTAACTAGTGCTGATTACATCTCAGCTGCTACTTTTAGAATTTATCTTAAGATTTTTTGATACTAAGGTGACAGCACTAAGTCATCTGAAGCAAGCAGAATTCTTATCTGTTCATATGCTTCTGCACTTCATCTCTCTACTTGCTTTCAGCAGAAAGCCTTGAAGTGTGGGATTGCTTCTTAAGTGACCTCTTGAATTGCTCATGTAGTTTTACAACACATTGTATTACAAGTTTATTACAACAACTTCTTTTGCAGTTATAACTTTAGGGTAAATTGTCACGATCATTGTTTTATGAATATGTAGACATGCTCTCAAGAGAAAGGTCTAATCTGATCTGCTCTAAACCTTAGTGCTGATCCCATTCAGCTGGCAGACAGTGTCAGACAGGACTTACTGTGAACAGCTTAAGGTTCAAACACCAGTAGTAAAAAAATCCCAATGGCTTGAGTGGGAAAGAGAACAATTTCCTGAAGGATAATCTATGCATACTTTGGAACATTTAGGGCAGTTTGAAGCCTTCAAAGTGTTGTGATGCTAAAACTGATTTTCTAAAGGAGATTCTTTCAGTCAGTTTGAGTGAGTGACAAAATTAGTTGTGTTTTAGGGGATGATTCAGACCTCAGGAGGGATGCTGCACCTCCTTTTCAGTGTGTTTTGCTCTAGGAAAGACTTACAGTTCCAAGGTCAATAATGAAACAATCTCCTTTGTTGAAGCTGGTCCAAGCCAGAGGGACTTCTGTGGCTCTTACAACTCTCCGACCTTTGATATGCAGAAGCCTCTGGGCACTCAAATCATTAGTAACAACATGATTAAATCCAGAGGCAACACCACCTGCCTGAATAAAACAGAACAAAGCAGCAAGATTAATTTCAGCTTGATTTCTGCAAACTTACCTTTTTGCACAGATGAAGGAAAAATAGTTTATGCAGTGAAAGATGAGGCAAAATAATATACTGTTTAATAGTGCTGACCACAGACCAGACAGATATAGGGAACCCTGCTGTCGCTGAACTCAGGTGTGAGCCTGAGGGAGTAGATGTCACCCTGCTTCAAAGGGTTTTCAGATGAATGGGGAAAGGGAAAGCACAGGATTTACAGCACTCTCCTGCATCATCCATAGGGTGAAGTAATACTGAACCACACTGTTAGGACAAAAGTCAATAGCTTGCCAAATAAGGACTGAGGAAAAGCAGAGGAATATGCAGCCTCTGTGTAAGTTTTCCCAGCTTCCTTAAATCTGAGGTGTAGGTGGTTTTAGTGCCTGGTTATGTGCAGAGGGAGGGGTAATTCCACAGCAGCTCCTTAACTTTTCTGAAAGGAGTATTTGCAACTTACGGGGCAACCTAGCAAGGAGCACCAAATTGGGGGAAGGGAGACCAAACTGTTGATTTACAATCTATAAAGTGTAAGTTTAAGCACAACTTATTCCTGTGAACTGTCCTGGCTGTCTGCCTCTGATGCAGTATTCTCCACTCCTTCAGGAGGCCCAGACCTTGGGCTGGACTAGTAACTGACTCTTGAATATACTAAGAAAAGTGTAAGAGTGGGCAGGTCACTGCCAAGCTCTCTTACACAAGCAGAGTTAAAAGCCTCAAATTGGTTGTGTTGACTGTGACAAGTTCCAAACCTCCATAATGGCAAAAAAGGCTGACAGAGCAATGGCTCCTAGAGCTCCTACTATGGTGAGATTCTCAGGAGATACAAGACTTTATTCTAAAAAAACACACAGATGTCACAAAAAAAAAAAAATTTCCTTCCAGAGATTCAGCTTCTGGGAGTGACACAAAAAGGAGGCTGACACTACTGCTTTTTAAAATAGAAAATTGTCATGAAGGGTATTTGGACCTTTTTTATCTACCTCAAATTAAAAAAAAAAAACAAACAAGCAGTAGGACTGCAAAAGCACCATTTTTAGACTGAAGTGAGGTTTTGGTCTTTTCCACTCTGTTCATATTTTTAACCACTTAGGCACATTGGGCTCTGCATTTGAACAAAATTAGTCAATCTACAACATCGCCTTTCTGTGAGATTTACTACATCCCAACCACAAGAGCTCCCTTAGACACACAAGTGTGAAATCTCAGAATAGCTTGATTTGGGGGGAAAAGAAAATAAAAATCATTGGGAAAAGTTTGCACCCATCAGAAGATGTAAACAAGCTGCTGATTTCTGTACAAGACTAGGAGTCCTACAGTTTAAAAAAAGGTTCAGATCCAAACCCACTAAGCATTAAGAAACAATCTTTAAACTTTCAATTTACAAAGCAAAATATTTGATTTTTTACTTGGGGGACAATGTTACATGTATTTTTAGAATATATTTTGATAGCTGTCTCTTTACCTTATATTTAATTCCTCCTTTGAAGTAGCTCACAAACTCAGTGGACTCATATCCTTGAATTTCTCTGCTCTGCACAGGCTTTCCTCCCAGGTAGTCATCCATCTGAACAGCAAAAATTGCTGCAGCTGTGCTTTCATCCTGAGTACATTCTTTCCCTGAAATAAGATGAAATATTATGTCTATAAAAGACTAATATAGCTGAATTCTGCTGGAGAACTTTTTCTGTGACAATCAGGCAATGCCTTCAGCAAGTTGTACAGCTCAGGTAGTGCTTTATTGCAACATACACATCATAACCTTGTTCATCACCAAATGCATGACCATTCAGACCATTTCTTAACTACGCCCAAACTGCTTTTACAAGCAAAAAAAAAGGGGGGGGGGGGAAGCCAAATTTGTCTTCTGTCAGTCTCTTTGTACAAGAGAATATTTTAACTGAGTTTAGCATGGCAAGTGTCTGCAGTAACGACTTTTGGACTTTGAGTCAAAGTGCAAAGACAAAGGCAGATCATGTCAAAGGACTGATTAGATGGCAAATTATGTATTTATGCTACTAACATCTTGCCAAGCTGTCAAGTTAAAATAATTCAAAAGTAGTCCTCTTGACACTATAAATGCAAGCAAGGGTATTTCGCTTAGATATCTTTTATTAGATTGCCTGGCACAGCTAGGAGAAAGAAAAGCAGCTTTGGGGCTCAGATACTTGCTTTATGAGGTCACACTTTGTTTTGCACCTTTCAGAGATTACTCTCTTCCCAGGACTGTGGCAAAACAGACCCCTAACCTAGTGTGTTGATGGCTTAATCATGCTGCACAGCGGCTGTGTATTAAACCAAAACTTTTAACACGGGCCCACACATTTTTCAGCAGTTCTGATTTTTTCAAGAAGAGTTCGAGTAGGATCGAGTCTCAAAACA
Organism: Eurystomus gularis; assembly: GCA_013400335.1. Classification (NCBI taxonomy): domain Eukaryota; kingdom Metazoa; phylum Chordata; class Aves; order Coraciiformes; family Coraciidae; genus Eurystomus; species Eurystomus gularis. Next base: position 195,618 of record VZZY01010532.1, read on the forward strand.
GGCTTCTCAAGAGTAAAGAAAAGCAACATTTTCCATTTCGTCCCCCCCACCTTCTAAATAAGAGGAAAATGTTTGTATACAAGCAAGAGTTCTCAAGAGCAGCTTCTCACTTACATTAACCATTTCCCTGCTTCTAGGTGACTGAGTGGAAAAATAACAGAGGCCGAGGCAGTCTGGACAGAGATGCCTCTGGCTGTGGGAGAAAGGAAGTGTGTGGTGAGGTGCTGGCTTCATCTCACAGTGCAGTGAGACACTGGTGCCACCAGAAGCCTGTTGGTAAGGTGTGAGGAAAGAATGAAAGCATGGGAGAGGGAGGACGGAGATGCTTAAGAGGATCACAGACCTAGCTCCTCTCTTAAGGAGAATGAGTACTTAATTCATGGCCCAGCTGTGCAAACGCCACAGGACAACTCCCCTCTGCCCACCAACAGTGTTTTTCCCAGGAGCAGTGTCACCACTGCCACTACCACAGCTTTTGTGGTGACACAAGTGTAATGGAAGCCTCCACAAAACAGTAAGGATGAAATAGGGAAGGGATCCAAAGAATAATGGAACAGAATAAGGGAAGAGAAAAGCATGAGGCCTACCCAAAAAAGGTAAAAAAGTTACTGAGAACAGGTCATAACACAAGAACCTCTAAAAAAAAAATCCCCATCACTTAGTGTTAGAAGAACTTGCTATGTGGCAGCATGTTTTCTCAGACCTGGGTACCACCTTAAAATTGGTGGTAAAGTTTTCAGGTTTGGGTTGGTTTTTTTTTTTAATGAGGTTATTCATGCCCATTAGGACTAGATTCTTCAGATTTATTGCTTACAATTACACAACAGGGTTCAGGGTCAAAGAAAACTGGTTTTGGAACAGTGTTAGAGATAAGAACCACTACCGGGCTCAGTCTCACAGCTGCTATGCAATAAAACACTCAGTGAAACTCTGTTTAAAAAACAAACAAGTGAGCATCAATCCAAGTGTAGGTTATTCAAGCTTGTATGAAAAACAGATTTACGTTATAATCTGAGGCACAGGCAGCTATAAATAAGCCAGAGTATATAGTAAACCCCCAAATTTTTAACAGACTAGATCCTGGTTCACACTGATAGGTCTTTTCACAATCTTTGGGGACAAGGGTTGAAATATTTAAAAAACACCATACAGGATTTTAACAAAGATACTAAGTGGTGTATAGCCAGTCTTACTCCCACAAGCGGCCTCAAACTGGCATAGTACATGCTGCTTCCACTAGTGATGGCTTCAAGTCAAGACAGCTCCCTTCAGATTAGTAGTTCAGCTACTAAGACATCCCCTTCAAGTGCCAGTGCAGACAACCAAGCCAGGATCTCTGAGAAAAGGTAAAATGCATGCATCCACTACAACATAGATCCACACTGATTGCTTGGCCATGCCAACATCATTGCAGCACCTGAGTTAGCTTGTTCAGAAATTATCCAGCCTGGACAGCACTTCACTTTGCAAGGTACTTGGTAAAACAGTGGTTTTCACATAGGAAACTTTGGGCCAATAAAACAACTATTCGGTCACTTTAACCCTAGGATGCCAGTCACAGCATAAGAGTGTCAGCACATCAAGCTAACAGACCATCCTCCCATGGTCTAGATGTCCTTCTAACCCCTTCACTATGCCCAAGGTATTAGGAGGAAGCTTGTCACTATAAAATACGGAAATGAAATGCTCTACTTTTGTTCTGAATTTGGGGTATTTTTTGGTGAAGACAGAATCCATTCAGACTCCAAGCCACCTTTTGAGGCCCACACAATAACATATGTCCCAGATAAGAGGCAGGAATAAAACCATGTCAAATGGCAAGGCCCTTGTAAGTATCTAAGCTCAAAGTCTGTAGGGTTTCCACCAATCTAATTTCACGAGAGTTCCTTCCATCCCAAAGCCTGACTGATAACGATTGCTGTAACCATTCAGAGATGGCTTATGGGAAGTATCCAGAAAGACTCTACTGAAGTCTTCCAAGGCCACAGGTTATAAAACACTTGCTTGTTCCTGAGAGAAAAGTTTGGTGTATGTTGCAGTCGTGAGAATCAGTCATCAAAAACACCAGAGGGATCAAAACTCTTGCCCTTGGTGTGACTGCCTTTCCTTATACACCTTGTATGAGGTTCTGGTCTCCTGTTGCTATCAGGCTTGAAGCAAGCAGCGTTCGAGCATCTCCTCCCCACTACTGGAGTCTGCGGCAAGCAGGAAGGGATTTCCCAGCAGTTAACCACGTTGCTGCCAGCCTGCCAGCTTCATAAGAACAACGTGTGCCCAGATTACCTGAAGCTAGTTACAGTATCTGGACATCAGCATGAGATATGCATCTGCATGTACAACTACAGGTCTCTAGCTAACAGCAAAGAGGTTTTAACTAGTGCAAATGCCAGTCATTGTTGACTTCAATTCCCATTGGAAAGAGTCCTTGCATCTTTCCTTGGGAAGTGTCTACTAACCACTACATGTATAGTTCTAGCTTTTTAACAAAGGTCTAAATAGCCAAACCCTGCTATTAACAAGCAGTACTGCTGCCATAAGAACATCTGCCAGAAATTAATTCATGCTGCCATCTATGATTAAACTCTTGTCAGACAGATACTATCCCACATGCCAACTGGATAACTCATAACACGTGCAGAACTAAAGAAGCTTCAAACATTTACGCAGAAACAATCCCAGCTTTATCCGCTATTCTCTTTCAACGCGTCCAAAAGTGACATCATCAAGGAGAACCACAGCAACTCAAACACATTAATGTTAATACACACTGACCTGTCTTTATGTGCGTTCACCAAGATAATTGCCTATAAACACAAACCTTGTGATGGTGAAACAAGAACAAAGTAATAGATTTCTGCCAGTTACACAGCAGCTACTTTGGTCCGATGACTTGGTGACCAGACAAGGATGTCCCAGGAAACCTCCAAGAGATGAGGAAGTCACGTAAAATGCATCCTTAAGTCAGACTTCTATTGTGCTGTGAATACTGTTCTAGTCAAGGTTACAGACAAAAGACATCAGCCCAATTCCAGCACTCTCAGTTGGTTCAGAAGAGGCTTTACTGGGCTGTAAGACTGCTATTAAAGAGGAGAGGTTTTACAGAAAAGCCGCTGACTTTGCCTCCAACCTCTGTATCATCAGAACGCAAAATTAGTCGAGCTGAAAAAGCAGCATCAGGACACAAAGCAGCGCAGCAACGCCACAGGACGCCGGCTGAGACCAACTTTTGGTCCTAGTGGAAGCAAAGGCAAGGAAACTTTATCTGAACGAAGGCAGGACCTCATTTGCGAGCCTCAGCTGCACGCAGCCACGACGTGACATTAACCTGTTCCAAAACTGTTCCACACCACCAGCACAAAGCCCGCGGGCGTTCCCCTTTCTCTCGCCCCCACGCCCTCTCCCCCAGCACCGCCGCATCAGCAGCGGCGATGCTCGGCACCGGCCCCACCAGCAGCCCCCGAGCCGGAGCCCCGCTCCTCAGCGCCTCCGCCGGCAAGCGTCCCACCACGGGGACGGGGGAAGCCCGGCTCCCTCTCGCCCAGCGCCCCGGCGCGCTGCCTACCGAGCCA
>VZZY01010532.1:199429-265678 GCA_013400335.1 Eurystomus gularis
CTTCCCTCCGCCGGCAGCCCCGCTGCGGGCTGGCTGCGTTCTTGTTTGTTTATATCGTCCGTAAAACGCCTGCAGAACTCACCGGGCAGCGCCTCTTCTTTCTGGGCCCCAAAGGCGATGCAGAGGTGTAATAAAAAAACCAGCCTCCCTCGCTGCAAATGAGCAATTTTTCTCCATTCTAAAATGAGAAAAAAAAAAGTCAAGAAAGCAAAGCACAAAAAGCCTAGCGCAGTGCCTGTGGGTGTCATTGAGCTGGGCGTTTCACTCGGGTAATTATCACATCCGCCTTGGATTTGTGAACTACAGGTATCGGACTAGAGCTTTTATAGCTTGTGCTTGCTGCTGGGCCCTTTTTTTACCCCAGACTGGAATGGCAGAGCACAGCTCTCATTCTCCATCCCGTAATTCCGTTTTGTTTGTCCAATATTGCCAGGAATCTTGTTGTAGGGGGGAAATCTGGGGAGTTGGGGGTTTTTTTGTTTGATTTGTTTTGGGGTTTTTTTTTGTCTGTCTGTTTTGGGTTTTGGTTTTGGTTTTTTTTTTTTTAAGATTTCGTGTGAAGCCCAAAATTTATCTAAATTTCCCGTTCTCAGAAAATAGAAGGCATTGTGCTGGTGTTTTTCCAACACCATGAGAAAAAAACCCCAAAAGGTTAAACCTACTTCTTACTTGTCCTTTATAAGTGGTTGGTATGTCATCCTGGCAGGTTCCTACAACATGTAAATTATAGCAAATCACTGGTTTCATCTGATATTGGTAGGAGGTAGATTAATCTGGGTAAGATATAGGTAGGTGCGTGTCAAGCTGTCAGTATATCAAAAGATACATTTCAGGGAGAGTTGTGGTTAGGTCCATTATCTTATCCACCTGATTGATTCTGAGGCTTGTGATTTCCCTACTGGTTTGTTGTAGCAAGTTAATACAAGCAGGGTGCAAGTATCCACCCATTGGCAGGTTGGGGCTACCCCAAGAAGGAGGAGGGTGAGGTGCCACTGAATGCAACAGAGCAGATGGAGAGCATCTTCTCTGGCAAAAAGTTAAAGAAGCGTCACATCTAAGAAATCATTGTAACTATCTTCCCTGCCTTCTTTTCACACTGCCTGCTGTACAGTTCAGGTATTGAGGGAAAAGACACCATTACACAATGTGTGCCTCCTATCATCTCCCACTTTGGCGGGCATCCTGTCATCAGCTTGCGAGACAGAGGTGTGCAGGCACCCTAAGCTCTATCCCCGCTGTTCAAAAAGGGAACCTGCGTGTTTTCTACTTTGTCATAGGTCCAGCTGAACGCGTTTCAGCTCACCTTCACCAGTTCACGGCCAAGCATTTGATCCCTCATTCTGCCAGCGCTGAGGACTTGGTGAGGCTGAGCCTGCTTGGTAAAGCATTATGCCTCCCCAGTGAAATGTTTTTCTCCAGACCTTTCACCATACGAAGTAAAAAAAACTTTTGGAAGAACAGCCAAAAAATTTCCAGCAGTTTCAGTTCCAATATGGTATCAGATGTTTCGAAATATTCTTAAGTGGTTTCTCAGAATTACCCTTTCATCTATGCCAGTTCTTCTTTTCACTTTTATTCACTTAATTATACCAATCAGTTTTTCTTTTTCTCATTGCATGACCTTTTGCATTCTTGTGCATTAGTTAGCTTTAGTCTGTGCAGGTAGAACTTACCACATGCTCTATAATTGTATGGATTTACTATTTCTTCTAAAGTTGGCAAGTTGCACTCACTTGGGAAGCGTGCTGGGTTTTGCCCATACGTGAGCTCAAACCAGGCTGGTGTTACGCAGCACCACATCTCCTACCTGTTCTGCCTGTCTTGCCAAGCTAAGGTCATTTGTAGATTGCACAGGACAGTTGAGTCAAATTTACATCTTCCTATTCTAGCTTTATATTTTCAATCAACAGACCAAATACTACTTTCACCTGTAATCCCCTTTGCTGTCGTGAGATACACGCTAATGCTATTTGTTCAGCGCTGACCGTGCCCAGTATCACACACCAGTGGACAAAGGTTCAAGGCACAAGAAAAGTTTCATTGTTTTGTCTCAGGATCTGTGGCACTACTCAGACACAATGATGTTCATACTGGCAGTAGAGTTTTCTCGTGCCTAAACTGGTTTTACTGAGATTACATAATATGTAATCATTTACTGGCTGCTAGCAAAGAGAACCTTGGTTGGAAGTTTGTGTCCTTAAGTGCCAGGACACTTGTGTGTACACTTCAACATTAATGTTGGTCTGTTTGCGAATCTTGCTTTTGAAATCTCACTCCTTATGAAAATTGTACTGTCTTGTATCTTGATCCATTTCCATCTGTTTTTTGTTGCAAAAATAAACACCGGCATTGTTAACATAACACAGATTTTCATAACATTTAAAATAACCAAATGCTTTCTAACATGCAGTTATTCAAAAGTGGAATTTTTTTTATTAAAAAAATGAGAAGTACCCTAGGATTTGTTCATTCAGAAAGAACATTTAAAATTACTTTTTTATGTGCTTTTGCATGTTGTTTGATGTAGTAGTTGAAGTGGAGAGGACTACAAAACAACACTGGTTTTGTAACTCAGAAGTCCTGAGTCAAGTTGTACTTACTACACTCATTGGAAATTGTACTGCAATGCGATTTGCGACTACCTTAACATTTCAAAGAATTCTGTTGTAATTTCCTGAAGATCATATTTTGCTGATAAACAACGGCCTTCTCAGAAGGATGGCAAAAGCCTAGTGCTGTTTTAGCTTTGAGGTAACAAGCAAATAATTTTTCTTCACAGCCTTTCCTCAGCAGGAGGGGGTATATAGCTGGTCTGTTCCAGACCAGGGGGACAGTCGTGGAGTAAAGATGCACATATTTCTACTTGCTTGACTCCACCACTTGAGATAGGGCTATCTTTAAATGCTTGCTTTTTTCCTAGGTCCTGAGCAGAATTCTCTAATACGTGGCACACGATGGTCAGAAGGTGTTCCTACTCCTCATCTAGTCCTTAAAACTGCAGAGATTCAAACTGGTGTTGAGTCTAAAGCTTTGGTATGACTTGGAGAATTTGAGGACTTATGAAAAACTTTGCCATTTAAGTTTACTAATTTACTTCCAAAGTCTTTTTTATATTGATTAAGGGATCTTTTTTGCTTAAACTATTGTTATATACCACATATATGCAGGGTATGGGTGTGTATACACATATGAAAAAAGAGAATGCAATGTACCAAGATCTAATTTTTATACCTCCCAGGATTGCAACAAAACAAGGCGGTGTTTCTAAGTGATGCACACAGTGAACCCAAAAGGAATCCCAAAAGCTGAGCTCCAGCATCTTTCCCAGTAGGAATAACTTTTGGTATGGATTAAGTCTAAAGTTTGAGTCCTTCTACAAGGCTGGTGCCCTATGTTGAATTACAGTCCCAGGACCTAACAATGCAAGTGATGAAAAGGAAATGTGAGTAGAGAATATTTTCAAATGTCACAAGTGTTTCCTTCTACAAAACTTATTTCTTCTTCACCACCTATGCCAAACACCCTCCTGAACTCTATGACCTACCTCAACAATGGGATTACAGATGTTTGTTTTTTCCTCCAGTTTCACATGACAAAGTTTGTACACAGAGTATGTGTGTCAAAAGCACACGTTTGTACAAACAGTCATAGAGGTCAACCCCTGTTCTCATCTGTTCTGTTGCTGAGTCAATAGTTATTTCAGATTTATCTCAAATACTGTAAGTCAGTTCATAGACACAAGTCAAATTCTTATTTCCAACATCTAAAAAAACACCAACCACTGACACTGTATGAGCAGAAGGAGAATTAGATCATACAACTTTAAAAGCCAGGTTATCAAAACCAGGCTATGGAATTATATTACCACTTGCTAATTCTCTCCATTCTCTCATCATCTCTCAAACCATCCTGCACAGTAGCCCAGCTTCAACAGGAGAAGCTTTAGCAAAGCCAGAACATGCTGAAGAAAGACTGAAACAAAGCTTTCCTTCTTACTGACAGATGAGAGATATGCAGAATCTCAGCCAGTCCCCTAACATAAAAGTATTAAGTCCTCCTTTACCTTCAAGAAAGGAGTCTCGTTCTAATCCCCCAAGGCCAGAGCAAATACAGGGCCTTAGTGTGTGTAGCTTTGAGGCATGTATCTAAGGCATAGTGAGGGCAGGATCACAGCTACACCATACAATCTGCTTGGCAACCAGTTGGCTCCTACCTACGCCCTGCTCTGCACAGTGTTTCTAGACAGTGAAATAATGTTGTTATTCACATCAATGATTTATCAGCCTGTCCACATTTTCTGCTCATTTGCTCTACCATAGGAGTACGTCATGCTGTTCTCTACAGATACATGGCTCAGTAAGTTTCATCAAAATCCACTGATCCTTAAGCTTGCTTCATTATATTTAGATATTAGTGGTCTCAAGTTTGATGGGTAAAATCTCCAACTCTTTTCAAAGAGTTCAAGTTTTCAATGAACCCATGTATCTTGGTTGGAAATACAAAAATGGAAGGGCAATTCTTTATTAAGACAGATTCAGAGATATTGGCCAAAAAGTATTACTCAGAAAGTTTAATTAAAACAAGGCTACTTTGTGTCAGTTGATGACTTTGATTATTGCTAATAAGTCTCTTTCCCTCTCTTATCAATTTCCACAATGTTGCTGAGTCTCAACTGCACAGTGCTTTGTGAAACAAGATGCCCCACCAAAAATGGTTGGTTCCACTCATGTCATTCATGTGGTGTATTAAAGGTTATACCCTGTCATAAAGCAAGTCAGTTGATTGCTCCAGATCATCCATGTGTTTTGCATAATAGAAATTGCAATGTGTCAGATTGGTGACTTTTTTTGCATTACAAATAATAAAGTGACATCACTGTACATTACAGAGAGTAGAAGGGAATTAAACCCTGGTTTCTTTCTTTCTTTTTCTTGTGTAGAGTTCAAATATATAGCCTAAAAGGGCTATGTATAAGGTAGTTTCAGAATTTGTCTGCATAGACTGACATTCAGTAAGTGTCAAAAAGTGATGTTTCTCCATTTTGAATTTGAAAATACTGTAATTTTGGTCAGACTATAATTTCTGAATGATCTTTTGAGTATCAAGAAGTGACAGTTTAAGTTTCTTATTTGTATGTTGCAGCATACAGGTTTTGATGACTGTTTAAGCACTTTTTTAATACTTGGAAAATAGGGACAAGATAACTGCCACATTCCCATTTACCATCAGTGTAATAATTAAAGTCAAAATCATATAAGTAAAACTGGGGAAAAGGGGTTTACCCAAAACACAAGAAATGAGCAACTATTTGAAAAAAATAATTACATAAATAAAATAAAATAAAATAAATTTGAAAAAAAATAATCTTCTATTAATTAAATACACAGCATCCATTATGGTCATAGACCAACTCTGCCACAAAATATCCTTAAATCTGCGGAAGGAGTGCCTGAAGTGTAGAATATGGCAAGCAGGGGAGTGGAGAGGACCCAGGGAATACAGCCTTCTCCATCTGCAAAACCAGCAGCTCTTCTAGACATCTACTCACAAGGGGGAAACAATCAAATCTGTAGAAAAGTAGTAAAATGCAAAACTGCTGGTAGTTATCTAAACCGGGGTAGCATTTCAGTTCAATTTACTTCATTGCATTCTTCAAATCATAAATGTTTCCTTCATTAATTCCTTGATACTAACTCGTCTGAGAGGGTTACTAAATTTAATATAAAAGGAACAATTTTTGTGAAACATTAAACTAAGATCCTAAGGAGAGGATGTTTTTGCCAAGATTCTAGCAGAGTACTCAAAGCATGTGCATCTCCCACTCCCATTTAGCAAGTAGTTCCTCTGAATTCTCAGAGAAGGAATAAACTAATTCATTGTAGCTGACTGCAGTGGTAGATATCCATGGAGCAGGCCAGATTCTCTATTCCTAGCAAAACAGTTGTAAGATTAAATTAACTAAGAATAAAAATAGGATTGAAGCTTCTTTACATTTTCAGAATAACACAGATTACTGTAGTGTTATGGCTGCTTTTTGAATGCAGAATAGCTCATTAATAGATATCTGCAAGTATTTCACTGAGTACTTAAAATTACATTTTAAATCAAATCTCGTCTATGAACTTATTCTGGATTTGGAAACCATGTATTGAAACTTTGGGGGTTTTTTTCAAAATATTCATTGACCATCACATAAAATTTGAAACAACTTCTAACAATTTTTTTCAGTTTTAAATTCGTTGACCCTGAACACTTACCTAAATTATTCAAATATCTGAAACAGAAAAGAAGGGGAGGGGAATTGGGGAAAGAAAAACGCATTCTGTTTTCTGACTTTCTGGAAAAAAATCTGTTTGAAGGTTTCTGGAATTTGGTACACCTACCTGGGAAAAGAAACATTTTTAGATGGTTTGAAATAAGCAGTTCTTACCAAGCTCATATTTATGCCTCCCACTTCTTTTCTTAAAACGCAAATGTATTGTTACATTTCAACTAACTGGTTTCAAACTTTCCAATAATAACATATTTGAGAATTATGAATTTTGTAAGTCTATGTCAGCTTTTATGTATTGGTCAAGTTTAATTATACCATCCCAAAACACTGGGATCACTAACACGAGTCCTGTCACAGCATTTTAAAATTAATACTCTCAGCATTGTTTCTGTTTGAAGAGAGCAGGAAAATTTCCTTGATCAGACTTCCCAAATTTGGTGAGTAGTTTGTAAGATCATGGACATTTATTGGAAATCTACCCATGGAGTTTAGCAAATCTAAAAGCAAAGCTTTCCAAATTAGAACAGAGGCATCCATAAGTTTCTACGTCAGGGTCACCAGATTTATAAAACTAACTTCTTCCTTTTCTCTGAAATATTGAAAGTATACTAATTCTCTAAAAAGCTGCTGAGATCTGCAAACTTGCTGGAGGCAGCTTCTAAAATAGTTAACTTTTGGTAGCTCATGTTCAAGATGGGGTCTTGATGTTGCTCAAGAGGTCTACAGAAAGATCTATTTAAAATCAAAGCTTGGGACTGATTCCTCTTTCAAGAATCTGAGACATAGCTACTGGAAAAGGACCCAGCCTCTGTTTTCTGATTAGCACTAGGCATAGAGCATGGCGGTGCCCTGACGTTAAAAGTTGTGCTGTCAAAGTAACATTTATTTCAAAGTTGATTTCATGAATCTAAGTGACAAGGAAAGACACAGAGCAATATTTTGTTAGGTTTTTTGCCTCTCATCAAGAACAATTTTTTTCATGACAAAGTCTGAAGAACCCACATTTCATATCAGCTCAAGTCTGATTAGCAAATCATGCAACTCTTTCAGCCCAAGACTCCAAGGAGAGAAAATGATCTTATGGGAATCAATACATTTTCTTAATGTCTTGTTTTAAGGAGCCTATTATTCTAGAGGTGGCACGTCCTCAGGGACACAAGTGTATTCTCTTTGCAGAGCCTGTTCTCCTCACTCCTCTTCCAAATTCATTGTCCACTGACAAAGGACGGATACCAGAAAAAATAGTGTGAGGTAAAATGCATAATTGATGTGAGAGAGTGGAGTGCACAGCTTATTTACAGATCCTCGGTCCTAGCTAGCAATAGGCATAGTTCCCAGAAATGAATCCTCTGTTTGAAAAAAAAACCTAGTGTCTCCAGTACTTATCGTCCCCTCATTTCCTTAGTGTCAATAGTATTATATATATATCTGCTCCCAAACAGAGCCACTGCATTCACTCTTTCCAGAATAAAACAGTTGAACAGCTACAAAGCACCTTTCAGCTTCTCCCCTAAATCAGTAGTTTAGGTACCTCTTTTGCTTTCATCTCCAGTTTATCCTGCTATATCCCATCCCGCCATCCTGGTGCAATCCTCTGAGGTCTCTGGCACTCTCCTGTCCCATGTTTCCAAGCTCTGCTCCTGAGCCTTCTTGACTAGATCTATCTAGAAACCAAACATAAATGTTAACTCTATCTCAACCATTCCCTCTTCCTTGCTTTATATGTATGACTTCTGGGAGTACACTTGTCTAATTTCTACTTTTAAAAATAAAATCATAAACAGCACCACAAATGAGTGGGGTATGCCCACTCTTTCAGGACCTACAATGCTGTAAAACTGTGATAAACTGTGTAGTGCTAGGAAAAAAACAAACAAACCAACAAAAAATACTCACCCCCCATCCCCCCACCCCAAACCCAGATCAACAAAGTCAATAAATAGATTTGATCAATTTTGTGCTCTTTTTTCTTCAATGACACAGCGACACAGTGACACAGCGCTATGCACATGGACTGTGTGCTTCAAATTCCAGATCTAGAAGTCACTTAAGGCTTTATCCAACTCTTCCTGGATTCAAGAGAAACTTCGTCCTTAGTGTAAGGTAGCCAGCATCAGGTGATTATGCAGCCTCTGTGTGCTTGGGCTCATGTTTCACACAGAGCATGCCAGCCAGTTTTTAGGCATGACCAGAGGGAAGGGTGCATATTGATACATTATTTTAAAGTACACCAAGCCATTATATTCCCTTTCCTTCCTTGCCTTTTCCACGAAGCCAGAAAATTTCCTCTCTTGGGAAAAGAAAAATGCCCTTGGTCCTTGGACTTTCCCTGTTTTTTTCACCAGTAACTCTGTTTGTTATTTACTTTCAAAGGTACAAAACCATAATCAAGAACAATTATCATCTCAGGAAAACACGTAATGGGAGCGCATCTGTTTATGGCTCCATGTTTGAATTTCCACTGGCTGCCAGGTGATTGCTGTTTTTCCTATCCATCTCTTGAGATGAACATTCAAGGAATATCATCACTACTTAGTTCTTCAACTATGTAGTAAGTGAGTGAAAATAAACTGTTTCTCTTCACAGAGTAAAAGATGATAGGTAAAGAGTCAGCAGAGGAACATACTATTACAGGTAAGTTTATTGTGCTAAGTATAATTTTAGTACAACCTACATGACAAGTGCTTCCTTGTTTTATTTTTCCAACTAAGAAAAGGCCTCTGTGGAGGAAAAGTGGCACTTCAATGTTTATAAAGCTTTACGTTTTAAATAGTCACAGAAAAGACCTTGTGTGTTTCACGCTCTGCTTGTAACTTGAGGAAATCCCATGGTACTAAAACTAAACTGGCTCTTTATGAAAAGAACCATGTGCAGGCGTCCTGCAGCAACAGCAGCCTTTCCGGCTGCGCACATCCTGCTCCATCCTCCAAGGCCCTCTCCCCATGACTCCCTACCTCCCTGCTCTCTGGTCTCCTCTCTGCTTTTTGTCCTTCACCATGGCGTGCGCAAAATTCAGCCAGAACATTCCCAGCACTTCCTGAGCTGTTACAGTGGTTGGTGGCACAGTACAAGAGGGTATTAGTCTTATCTAACTGAAAAGAGGCTTCCCAGAATGTTTTTCATTTAGGCTTCATTCCTTTGTTTAGCGTCGCATGGCTCGTCTTTTTGGATGCAGTTAGCACCTTTTAAAAATAATCCCTTATTTAAAACAAATTAATATTTTTCTTCCTCACTTGAACTAAACAGTACTGTGTTAGCTGACTGCAGTGGTGTTATTAAGGTAATAAAATTATCCTACTGCTGTCACTGTAACATGATAAAGTATAATGCAATGCTCAAAGCAATGTTTAATGGAGCAGAGAATTATCTGGCAGAAAATTATTCTTTACATTTTTTCCAGCATGTCAATTTTAATTGTGGTCAATACGAGATTATTTTTTTTTTATTGCAAACAAATCTGCTATCTTTACTAGCTTTTGTAAATCGGGGCCCAGAAAGATCTTAATTTAAAAAATATTAATTTTTTAAACTTTGGATTATTAGGCTATTGTTAGTCGGTTGATTCTTTCATGTGTTTCTATGATTTTGTTCCTCGGGAAAGGCTTAGTGTGACAAGGATATTAACACTTTCAGCATGACCAGTATGGTCCTGGGAGCATTTCAGTACCTAAAATTTGCTGACCACCTGAGTATCCATGTGGGTGCGTAATTTTTCAAGTGTATGGGGTTTTGGTGGAGGCAGGATACATAGAAGTGTCTTTCAGTTGAACTTGGGAATAAATTCATGGGAAATAAAAAATAAACAAAGTTATAGAAATGTTGACAGAGCTCCTGCATATAATTCAAACACTGATTTTAATCTGCATGGTAATCACTCACATGAGTAGAATCTCAGTTCAAGAAAGCACACATGGCTAAATCTAGCCCAATGTACAACAGCGTTAGAGAAATAACTGAATTTGAAGTATATGAGAGAGTGGGAGGGTGGAGGATGTCCTAAACAGACCTTCAAACCTTTCAGTCTGTTTTATAATAAAGATATGTAGGATGAGTTTTTTACATACAAAAACCATTAGTATTAATAACTTACAGACTCTGTTGATTGGTCTTTCTAGAGTCAGTATGCCTGGACATCAGATCTAAACATGAGTTAGTGTAATGCTTCTTCCTGTCTTTTATGAGATCACAGTATTTACAGTTAACTTGTAACCCTGCTTCTTCCTTTCAGGATTTCAGAAATTATCCACATTTACTCTCTGCATTTATATAAGCTGTAGAGGTTTTCATAAAGCAGTTTGAAAGGAACAATCCAATAGTGCTGCCTAAACCAAAAGTTTAGGCATTTTTAAGATATTTTTCCATTGACCAAAGTCAATGGAAAAATACCAACTGACTGGAACAAGTATTAGATCAGCGACATTTTTGGGAATGGATACTGGTCCTTTCTAGCACACTGGGCTAAGAGGTGTCCACGCTGCAGTTGACTGTGTGCCCAATGGCTGACATCTCTGTCAGCAAGATTTACAGTGCTTTTACTCCCCCACAATGAGAAGACAAAAGTAAAAAGGATGAAGAGATTTTGCATGTATCTCCAACTGCTGAGGCATGAGAACAGCACTTTAGCCAGTCCTTGATACAAAAACTACACTCTGCTTTCTCTGAGGTTTAAGAGCTTTGTGAAGCATGTCAGGAGAGATAGAGATCAGCCTGAATTGCAACTATCTCTGGGAGGGAATCTCAGGCCCTCTTTGGGCTCTGGAAGAGCTTGAATGTGCAACAAAGTTACAAGGAGATGCTAAGCTGGGGCCAGCATGAAGAGCTGCCACAGCACTCTGCTCAAGTGCTGTGTTCCTTCCCTGTGCACCTATAAACCATCACAATGGGCAATGGAACATAGAGACACGGCAAAAGGCTGGTGATGCTGCACTCATGCTGGGCTCTGCTAGATGCTGGCGTGCACCAACATTACAGTGAAGGCAGAGCTGCTCTCCAGAGAGCACCTAAATCTCCACATTGTATGGCAGCATCTCCAGCTCCTTCAGACCAAGCTACTAAGTTGTACTGGTAAGCCTGGCAGGGTAACGGGGGCTTCTAGCTGCACAGCTCCCTGGCAGCATGACATCTGCCTTTCACAAGCTGCTGGGTGTCACATCCGTGTGGGAATTTGGAAGCAAGCTATCTGTCCTGTCAGTAGCAGTAATGCCTTTTAGCTGCTTAAGAGCAAAGATGTGGTGTTGGAAGAAAAAGAAAACTTTATACTTCTTCACAACATTCTTAACAGGAACAGCTGGTTTTTTTCTTACTTACAGATGTTGCATATGGTAAAGGTATAAGTATATGTAATAATTACATCAAAGTAGGGGAACAAAATAAGCCTGCATTTTCAAGGAGCTCTTAGGTTCACAACTCTCAGTTTAGATTCTTAGGATATCTTTTATTGTATATTTGGCAGTAAAGAGCATTATTCAAGCATTGATTTATTGCAGGTACATTGGTTTCCATAAGAGTCTTTGTACCCCAGAGGCTCTAGCAACTTGCACTCTCCTCACTGCAGAGCAGCCCTGTGCTTTTTTCTGGCTCCTCTAATGAAAGAGTGAAGTTGCCTAAGCCAGGAAATGAGTGTCTGCAACATGCCCCTGTGTCTCACTTCCCACTGCAAGCAAGCACATGGGGCTCCCTGCATCTTGCTGATCAGAACAAAGATATACCTCTGTCATCTACATTTTAAAGATGAGAAGTCGTGCAGAGGTTAAATACAAGTTCATTCCTCCTTTCCTCAGGACCACCGGAAATGCCTCCACATGTGTTACAGAGATCGAGTTTACCTGCCAGAGTTTGCCCGAAACCAACTCTTTCCTCATGCTTTTGGGGCAATTCATTTCCCTGCTTTGTGCCTCCTTTTTCCTATCTGTAAAAAGACAAAGTCGATAGCATTCCTTCAAAGGACTGCTATGTGCATCCCTTCATTACACTGTCACTCCTCATACTCTGGGGAGGCCTAGCTAAAATTTTACCATAAGCCATAATTAGCATCAAAACTATGCTATTATATTATGATTCTGTCTACCAACAAGAAGTCGAGATCCTAACAACCTCTGAAAAAGAGTTTGTCCTAAGTCTTTGATTTGCCATGCACAGAGAAAGCACCATTCGCTGGGCTGGGTTTGCCTGGCATTCAGAAAATGGGGAATTTCCAGGCAGATGGGGGACTTTATTATTTCCAAACACAAATTTGTCTGGAGATGCAATACAATTGCTGTCTGACTGGTAGGAGGTTCTCTTTAACAAAAAACAAGCCCTTTTTTTAGTGTTAGCATCTTACACAATTTTTCTTTTCATTAAGGGTTGCATCTGGGAAACACCAAGCTCCACAACACTGCATACAGAGCTATGAGATCATTGCTTAAGGGATTCTTACTTGTGTCCCAAGCTTTCCACACTGGTGTGTAGCTCACTGTCTTGGAAAGGGCAAAACAATCCAATATGCAATTTTCTTATGTTAAATCACTATCTGGGTTTTATTGTGCAGCTTACTTACAGTTTAAATCTAGAGATTGGAGTCCAAATCTAGCTTTGGATATGCCTCCAAAGCCCTCAACAACGTAGACTATGACTTAAAAAGTACTTCCCCCTGTTCCACTCAACACCCCCCCACAGTGTTTATAAAAGGAATTGAAACTACCTGTTTCAATTGAAACAGAATTCAAAGCTCAACAGAACATGTTGAGCTTTCAGCAGTCAATCCCGTAGTAATTAGAGTCAAGAGCAAAGCAGCTGTTCCTGTCCAAGGAAGAGGAAGTGTGGGAGGGTCCATTTTGTCACAGCCTGCTGATGACCAGCTCTTGGATGGAGAGGACAGGGTATTTCCAGAGTAAGCTCACGATGGCACTCAGCCTCTCTAGTTCTCAGGAGTGTGATGGGCTTTGCCATTTCTTTTACCACCAGATGACTGAGGGACCGGTTAGAGAAAAGAACTGATGAATTGGAGAGTCAGTAAGTAGTTTTCAGCAATACAGAGAGATATAGATGGAGAGGAATTTAAGCAGAAAGAGATAAACATGTTGCCTTACCTGTTATTTCAGATATCAGAACTTAAGGGAAAGAGGTCAAATAGTCCCTAAGAAACCAGACAAAGTCCATTTAGTGTGTTTCTGTTCCATGCTGGTATTTACAGTAAAAAACAGGTATTTTGCTAAAATATTTGAACATAATTGACTCTCTGTGCCAGGTTTTGTACTGTTTGAAGGATCTAGGGCGGCTTTGTTACAGTGGGCTCTCGGAGAGCTCATACCTGAACTCACAGGGTACACACAAGACACAGCTGAGGACTGCTACTGTCTTCCATACCATGTGCAGATGAACACATTTCTTGCAACCAGAAGGTTGGTTAGAGTAGATAATGGTGTGGAGTCCCTATCACATTGTTTTCTCCTCAGAACCATGCTGTTTAGGGTGAAGTTCCCTTGAAAGGAAAGACATTGTCATTTAAATACACTTGTCACCCTATAAAGTCACATTGGGTTAGTATCAAACATGATGGAAGAAAGTACATTTTTGCAGCAAACTGGTTTCATCAGTAAGAAGACCAAGATTTTTCCCATTAAAAGTTTGTTCTCGACAAGATAGAAGCAGAAAATGGTGTATTTCATGGACATTTTTCTCTTCCTCCTGGGACTCTGGCAGCCAGGCATGGGAGCTGCGCTGGAGGGCACTGTGAAGGGTCAGCAGCCCAGGAACATTGAAGGAGGGCTGTGTTGGAAGCTAAAAAAGTGTCCCCTAACACATTAAAAAGCAGTCCTACTTTCTACCTGCCTTAGAAAGCCACCTACCATGACCCTGCTTTTAGTGGGGATTTGACAAGCAGAAACATAGATCCCAGCTACAGCAGCAGAGGACACTTCTCAGACAAGTGTATTTTTCCAAGAAGCTCAAGTTATTCCATTGAAGGTCAGTGTTGGAACCAGCACATTTTCATTGCCTCATCTCACTGAGATTATCAATACTGCAGCTCAGACTCTGAGACAATGCTGCATTTTCTTCATGGATACACTGAGCTCGTGTAAGCCTGGGTCATCCTGGATGCTGCAAGGATCTCACTTTATAGTAACCTTTCCCCTGTGCAAACCAGAATGAGAAAGCCAAGCTATCTGATGTTTTTGCTCTGGATGCAAAGAAAGGCTTGGGTCTATGCAGTTTAATTAGGTGTCATTGTCCTGACTCTCTCAAGCCAATGAAATTATGGCTTCTGCCAGCACCCATCAATCCTTTCTCATCTAAGACCACAAGAGAGCAAATCCATGCTTAGCTTCTGGAGGAGATCAGATCCAGTGTTCCTACTCCAGCAGAATGAGCACTCACATCTTTGCCTGTCTCTCCCTGCTGCAGCTGGCATAGCTTTTCCTCCATGTGATCCCAGAATGCAATGTAAGCCTCTGAGGGCAGAGAAGTAGAGGTATATCAGAGCTACAAAATGAAACAGGAGTGGCCGTCATGAGAATGATCTTTGACAGGTTCATCAAAGAACTCGTCCTCAGACATGTTTCAGAGTTGAATCAGAGCACAACATGCTGAAATGCCTAGAGACATTTGTGTTCAGCTAATTCATGTATTTTACAAATGTGTATACTGATTTTCCACTATTCAGTAGAGTTATGTTCACAACTTGGAATCTGTCATCATCTACACCGGTTCCCTAAACAATGTATTCTCCCCTCAACCCACTATTTGTTAATCTTCAGTAATATTAATGGGAGCTGGTTTAGAATGAAAATAGAGATATTCTCTTTTTGGAGATCTCTACTTTTAAGTGTTTGGTATGCATACATAAACCATCAAAGGATCCACCCTGTCCCTACATATTCTGAAACAGTCTGTGTCTTTGAACATTCTAACATGGCCATCTTAATTCCTACAAATGAATTGCCATGTGCAGTGCTGTATAAGTTTCTGCTAAAGGCTGAAATAAGAACACGTTCCCCAAGAGGTTCTCTTTCCAGACTCCATGAAAGTCAGCAAGAGCTGGAAACAGAATTACATTATTGAAAAGCTAAAGGAAATTGGTGGTCCATGTCCCTAGATATCCAGTACAGTGACACCTCCCTTAGAACATGCCAGCTGTCCCATCAAGTTCAACTATTGCGTGACCCAAAACACTCTGAAATTAATGTAATTCAGAAGTGATAGTGGTAATGATAATGATTATAATAATAAATAATTTTCAAAAGCTTTTGACGCAGACAAAAGCAGGAAGTTGCCTTTTAATCTGACTGAGAATGAAGCAGATTTAGGTGGCCAGGGATTCTTTGGTAGTAGCAGCTGTGGATCCCATTTGCTTTCACAAGGCTTCTATGTAAGAAATCTCCCATCAGAGTCCTTTTGCTTTCCTTTCAGTTGTTCAAGTCCAGGATCCGGGATTTGAAAAGCTACATTTATTGTTAATTAGATAGGATTTGAAAAAAAGAGCATGCAGACATATATGGTAAAGATTATAAGCAAAAAATTATTCTCTCCACAGCCTTGCTGGGAATGTACAAGGAAAGTAGTGTTTTATGCTACATGGTACGTAACTAATGTGTAGTTAAATATTTTCAAATAAGCTATCCTTATGAAGAGGTGAAGATATAGAAACTAGATTAAAGGGCAGATATCCAATTATGGACTATCTACCACAGTAGGAATCACAGATATGGACTGCATTCTACAGTGTCCACAACGAGGACAGCAGACATTGGATTTTATTCTGTTGCCTGAGAATAAACCACCATTACAAAGTTGAAATTGCAGTCCTATCAGCAAATCTACATCGCCAAGCAGATTTTTGAGAAAATAATCCTTCTGGTATCAGGTATCCTTAAAACTGAGTGTGTTTGCATGCGTGAGCTAGTTTGTTTTCTGTGATGGGCATCTGTTATTTAGAGCTAGGAAGCACACTTTCTCTGATATTGAAACTTAGGGGAAAACATTGCTCTTTAGTTTTCAAGTTTCGTCTAAAGCCACTTAAGTCAGCTACATGGCAGCAGAGGGGTTCTACCCTCTTACTCTTGCTCCCTACTGTTCACTTACTGATTCCTAATTTCTTTAACATAATGAAAGTGCATGTTCTTAAGGACTTACCTATGTTTAAATGCTGTGATTTTAACCTCAAATTTAAAGGATCTCTGGAGTAACTGGTCACAAGATGTGGTAAATTGGCTTCATACTGCACTTGAAAAGGAAATGACATTGTAACATCAGATATGCCAAGAACCAAGAAAACTGAAACTAGAATAAACTTTATGCATTGGATTTAGGTAAGGTAAAAAATATACCGGTAACATTTCTGTTCAAAAAATGCAATATTTAGAAGATTTAATTAACTGTTAATTAAGTTGTTAACAAGTCAAACTCTTGAGCTGACAAAAGTCAGCTTTCCTTTACCCTAAAGTTGTTTATTGACACAACTCCTACCACCATAGTCCCTATGGCAGATAAGTCCAGTGGTCTCCTATTACAAGACAGATAAGAAACAGAACACCGTTCCAGAGAAAGGAGCCTCAATACTACGTCCACAAGGGATGCAATTTCTTGGAATAAATACGTTGCATGCTTTGGACTTCTTTGCATTATTTTTCAAACCTTTCCAGTGAATTTAATTAATCATTAACACACCCTGCAGTCACCTGTATTACAATGAGCTTAAGAGCTTTCTGTTGCTGAAGACCCTATGAGAGGGCTAAAAGGAAGGCTGAAACAAGGGCGTCATTTAACATCAATGACATTTTTTAGATATGTATTCTTATTGTTTGGAAGCAAAAGTGATTTTGCATTCAAAGTGGATAGGATTTTAAATAACTAGTAATATTTTCTGCTAGTTGCAAGAGGAAATTGTGAATTTGGCTGCCGATAGTTCTGCTCTTCACTAAAACCACATTTTGCACAGTCAAATAAGTGCAGGATGTGATACACCACCAGCACATTGATTTTAACATCTCTCTGAGACAAGGTGTCTTAAAGGGATGAGTTTGCTCCATCAGCCCATTCTTGACAAGCAATTTACTTCTTTGTGTAGATCACTTATATTAAACTACATTGCTAGGTACACAGATTTGACTGATAATTTTCCCTGGTCTTCACAGGTTGAAAAGGATATCATAAAACAGTTGCTTTCTGGTGAGTTACAAGATAAAAAATTGGTAACTGTGATGTTCTGGAGGTATCAGTATGATGTGCACAAATAGGAAGATATGTTTCTTTGACTAACTGAACAAGATAAAATCAAAATGGTGGGGCTAGGCAGCAGGATGGGTAGTACCCTGTGAAGCCAGGGAGGGAACATAAATGGTGTGTGAAGTTACATGTTGAATACTTGATGGTAATGCACATTTAACTGTGTGTCAATGAGTGTGATGCACATCAATGCCACAAGGAGAACGTGTAGTGATATATTAGTAGTTTACCTATCTTAATTGTTGCTTTTCTCTTAACACACCCCTTTTTCTAATTTTTTTCCAAGTTCTGATTTCCATTTAATCATTCAATCCATTAATTCAATCCAATTCTCATTGGCCTGAATGGTGAAAAAGAGAATCCCCATCTAAGTGAACACAGAAATTGCCTCTTTTTGCATGTGAACTTGTAAGATCAAGTTTATATTTAAGAATTTTGGACCGGTGCAGCTAGTCCTTAGGTATATTTTTTAAACTCCTGACAATATTCATTAAAGGTTCTCCCCTTGGGGGTGGGGGGGGAGGGAGGGAAGGAAGAGTAAAATTCCCTGTAGAGGCAAGTCCTTAGTTCTATTGAATTTGCATCAGTGTACAGTCTCCAGCCTGCTAGAACTAAGCAGCCCAAAGTTTCAGTTGGCTGAAAAGTTACAACACAACACTAGGGACATGGTTTAGTGATGACCTGGCAGTGCTGGGTTAACAGATACTTAAACACTTGAAGGTCTCTTCCACCCAGAACGTTTCTATGATTCTATGATTCAAGTTGCAAGACAAACACATGTTTTTTTCCTTCCTTCCACTGGTTTTGCATATTTCCATTACTGGTCAAGAGTTGAGAAAAAATAAGACATATTTACTTAGAGAAAAAAGTTTTGTTTAGCAGGTTTTAAGAGAAATTAGCATTTAATTACTATTATGGAAACTTGATTATCTTGAAATAAAGCAAATTTTCCTTGAGAGAATATTATTGAACAAATTTCTTTGGGGTTTAATAGCTAACTAGAAGTTTGGTTTTAATTACCTTAGGTAAACTCAAACCCAAGGAAGTTAAATTCCTGTTATAGCAGCTTTGCAAATACATGAAGACATAATTCATACTCTCATGAAGACAGAAGGAGGAAAAAATAGTTTTCCATGGAAATGTAACATTGGTTATACACTACTTATGTGTTTCTTCAATAAACTTCATGTCCAGGTATAAATGTTTGCTTTGGAGAAGAGGTTTTGTTTACTGTCTCAGTTTTGTGTCTTATTTTAGAAATAGTAAGTTTGCTGAAGAGCTCTTTGGGCAAGATTCTTTGAAAGGCTCAGAGGGGAGGAGACAGGAAGGTTTGTAATTAAAAGATCATTGAATATGTATATAATACTAAGCCTTAATAAAAGATTCGTCTCACCATTTTTATAGCATCTGATTTTAAAAGATATTACAAAACCAACCAAACAAACCAAGAATAAGTCCCCAAAATAAATTAAAAAAAAAAAATGAACCATTTTGAACAAAACC
This sequence comes from Eurystomus gularis, assembly GCA_013400335.1. Taxonomy (NCBI): domain Eukaryota; kingdom Metazoa; phylum Chordata; class Aves; order Coraciiformes; family Coraciidae; genus Eurystomus; species Eurystomus gularis. The sequence continues at coordinate 218,412 of VZZY01010532.1, forward strand.
AGTTTACATTGAAGAGTTCTCTTCCTTTGCAGTTTTAATGTTAAACACACTGATTTTGGGGGTATACACTGATGCAAGTTGCATCTTAGATTAAATTTATTTAGAGATCTTTCAACTTACTCAATTTAGAGATATTGCATCTTTTTTGTATATAATTTGGTTTTCAGCTTTTGTGAAAAAAGGACAGTTTCTTGCCATATGTTATGAACGACAGCTAGCACAATGAGATGCTGGTCTTATTTAGGGCTGCTAAATGGAAAAATTACCATAAAATGCTTCCATTCAGCATGTCAAGCAATTCAACTGCTACCTGTTAATCTGGGGAATTGTATTGTAATGGTATTGTAGAGAGCAAGATGAACTGAGTAGCCCTGATGTCTGTATTTCAATCTGCCCTGCCAAAATGAAAACCATCTTGTTAGCTACAAAGCAAATTAAAACAGAGCTCCAAATCTGGGTTAATCCCTATGGAAGTCTTTATGGCAAATAATTTCTGACTACAACAGAGTTAGGTATCGAAGTTAGATCCCACCTGCGGCACTAAATGCTGGGTCTTCCTCAGTTTTGGCTAGCGAGGCTGACATCTAGTGGCTTCATGTCCTGATCCCCAAGCAGCCTCGATTTCAGCGTGTTTGCTCTCTAAACATGTTGGGAGCCTGGCATTTTACCTGCGGTTACAATCATGCGGTTTGGGGGTCTTAATACATTCCAGTTTTATATGTCATTATTCATAAACATTATTTTGGCCTCATAAGAGCTGATCCATGGAAAGTGAGTGACAAGCCGAGGCAAGTCCCTTTTCTTAGGAAGGAGCAGCCTGGACCGAAACATGGAAAGCTGTTGCATGACTATGGACTCAGAGGCCAGTTCACTTCCCCTTCTCCCTTTCCTCGTGGCTTCTCAGAAGAGTCGGATGATCTATAGAACCAGTAGCTGAAATCAGGAGGCTGCTTTAGCCATATTGGCTTTGGGTTGCTGCACTACAGTTTGTTGCTGGGAGGAAGGCCATTCAAGGCTTGCAGAAAGTAGTTTGATTTTCAAATAAAAATTGTTGCTTGTCTTGGTGGAAAGTGAACATAATGGCCTGATGATGGATTTTTTTCTTATCAGATATTGTAATATAGCAAAAAGAAAAAGATAAATAAACACACACATACACAACAGAACTTCTACTATTGATTTTGGTTGCAGGCTGGCTGGCCCTGTCTCTGTGACCTAGTACATGCCTTGAAGATAAACGCATACTTTAATATTATTTTGTACCTATGCCTAGATGAAGAACTATAGCTTCTTGATTCCCTCTCTCAGTTCTGCAAAGTAACAGGAAGAAGCAAACTCCTAACCCATTGTGCCAGTTCAGCCATCAACATTTTATGCTGCCATCAGTTGCCTGATCACACAGGCCAACACCGAACTCAGCAACATCCTCTCAGAAGTCTTCTTTCAAACAGTCCTGCCATAAGCTCCTGTGGGCCCAGCTCCTCCACCACCCACTGTGGTGCCAGCATTGCCTACCATACACAACAGACAGAGATGGCTCCCTCAGTGGCTCTTCACATGGAAGGACACCACCAAGAGAGCTCAACAAGATGCAACCAGCCCTCACAGAAACCATACCCAACAGAAAGCTCCTCCAACTGATCAGCTTCTGGTTAATATAATCCTGGCCTCACCCACCACCCCAACCACAACCACCTGGGTGAGGGCAGAGACACAGAGACACAGGTGGGCCAGGTTCTGCCTCTGGAACATGAAGCCAATAGGAAAAACCAAAACATTCTGCTAGGTTGTGATTTGTCCACAGGTCAACTCCAACTTAGGGCCTACTGCTCAGGTCCCAGCACTTCATAACCCTAGAGAAAGCCTATCTCAAGCTAAAAGCACAGATGTTCAGGAATCTACACATTCACACCAGCCTGTGAGAACGGGAGCTCTGGTTTTTATTTTGCCTGTAATACCCATCACTAAGTAGGAACACAAATGTATCCTCTCCTTCAAGTTTTTATTCTTGTCTTATTAAACAGAACATCCTTGAGGGGAGAGTAAGCCTGTGCACATGCAGAGCAGCACAGCGGTGTTTGGTGGTAGCTGCGCAGCACTGGATGCACGCTAGACTTACTTTGCACAAGTGGGAGTGACAAAGCAAACCTTACATCAGGGAAATGTTGAAACACCACTTTCCATCCTTCCTGATGCATTTTCATGTTTCTCTGTGTTCCTGGGCCCACATGGGCCACAACATTCATTAGAACTGCCCCATTACTATCCCAATACGCATCCAGGTATTAGGTCCTGCCATGGGCTATCTCATCAGCAAGTGCCACTCAAGCATCACCTTTTTGCCCAGAGGGAGAGGAACACCCTTTCATATACCTGAGGATGCCTCTGGGCAGGGTTGAAAGACCACTGGAGCAGCATCAACACCCTAATAGGCAGTAAAGTATTTAGCTCTGAGCATGAGCTAGATACTACCTTATCCCTGTTCTGTCTCTCGATGATCTTAAAGACACTCCCAGACCCTGTGACCTTTCTTGCGCTAGATCTGTAATAACAGCCTTAAAGAGTTCCTTGTGTGTCCTGGAAAAGACAAAGACATAGATCATAAGGGTATTACAACAGGCCCAAACACAATACAAGCCATTTTTTCCTACTTCAATATTCAATGCTTTGGAAACCTAAAGTAAAGCTGTAACCTTACAACTTTCTCTTCTTTGTGCTTCCTCACTCTGAGGATGGAATGTATTTTTTCTGAGTGAGACAGTGGTCCACTGAAGGATAAAGGCAAATGGAAATGTATCCTTACCAACAAAACCGTGTTTCCGAACAAGGATTTGGGTAGGAAGGTTACTGAAGATAAAGTTCCTACAAAGTGTTTTTGGAAGGTCACATTTCTGTGATCTCTTTTTCAGATTATTTTGGTTCCCAGGCCATGCTCAGCTGTGCTGTGCTGTCATGCCAGGCTCCTTCCAGTCCAGGACCCCACTGGCTGAAGCATTCCCTGCTGCAGCAGGACGCCATAATAGGACGGGCTCCAGGAAGGGGACAAAACTCACAGTCCCTACTCCACCAATTATTCTCAAGCTATCCAAACACAGAAGCACAGCCTGGCCCTGTTCCAGCTTGGGAGGAGGTGAGCAGGTTTGGTGGGCTTGGGTGGGAGCACTGCTTTGTCCTCTAAGGTGGCCTAGGCTTCCCATCAAGTGTGTGTGTGGCAGTCTACAAGCAAGCCAACTGTCCCACCATGACCAGCTGCTGTGTTTTTCTGTTTACTAAACTGGGGAGAAACATTGACAGCTAATTATTTTTACGTTTAAAGCAGCCTTTCCTTGCATTGCAGCCAAACAGGGATACTAGCAGAGTCAAAGACCTTTAGGTACAGATAGAATAGGGAGATGCCAGGGTCGGCAGAATGAATAGCAAAGGTGCATCTGCTTTTCCAGTCTCTGCCAAAACTGTAATAACCTAGACTTTGCATTCCTGGTGCCATCATGAAAAGGGTATGTGTGCACTTGCCCCTCCACAGGTGTCAGGAGCGGAAAGGTTCAGCCCTCTGGGGCTGCGTGTCCTTCTCTGTCTGCCTCCCTTTTCCTAGCACTCCTCCCTCTCCGTGGCAATGTCAGTCCCACAGTCTAGAGGCAGAAAAATTCAGATTTTGCCTGTATTGCCAAGAAGTCTCTAAGCTGTGCAACCCTTTGCAGAGACTCTGTCAAAAGGGCAACTCTTCTCCATTTCAGACACTTGGTAACATACACCACTAGTCAAGTGAATACCCATTTCCTCCTTACCTCTCAGTCCTCCATGTATTTCCTCCAACTCCAGTTTTTTTCCTAAAACCAAGGCTTTGCATGCAGAAGACCTGCATGTGATGCAATTCTATGATTCTTTAGTAATTTCACCAAAGCAGGAAGTCTTTGTATTTTCATACACCCCACCTCTATCAGCTTTGTTACCATTGATTTTCCATGCACACGTTTGTATCTCAGAAACTGAAACTCACTGATCCAAAGTACCTACAGATCCACATGTACAGTGATGCACAAGGACCCCAAAGAGATGTAGTGAACAGAAAAGATAGAGATACCACTCACCATTCTGCAAAAACAAGGACTTCCTGACAAACTTCATATGCTGTGTCACAGAATGCTTCTCTTCCCCTCCTTCTAGGGGAAGTTAAGCAAAGGGATGAACTTGCAGCACACCCTTATTCAGGGAATTGTTTATTCTTCCATTGTACAAAAGAGCTGGAATATACAGTCTACCCATCTGTGTTGCTAAGAAACAGAGCACTGCTGTCTTGGGACTTGATTCAGAATTCAAAAACGAAAATAGTGTCTCAGTAGGCTGCATAAATGCAGCTTGAAACCTAGCAACAAGGCCACAAGTTCAATGTGATTCTCTTACATGTTAGAAAACAATGGTATTAAAAGGAAAATATGACTGAGGAAAAGAAAACAGTAATTTGAAAACAAACCAGAGCTGATGCATCACCAATTATCCTAAGGGATGGAACTATCTTTTACTAAGTATACTTTTATGACCTCTATGATCTGATGATTTGTTACCTTTGGTTTGAGCAGGTTCATATTTACTCTAACAAGCGAATACTAAGCGGCATCAGTATTTACACCACTATTTCCTGAATATTCAGCTTGTGCAGTGTGACAACACAAGAGTAGGGGTAGCAGAATTCATTTCCAGTTTGTATTTCAGTTTTCAAGTACTCTGCCAACAGAATAATTTAATAGTTGCTACACACACATTAAAATGATCACTCTTAAAATGGCATGGATTGTATAACTGGGAGCAATTACTTAACCACATACATATAGGCTGTTTTCTATATTTGCTTATGTGCAAGTGAAGTAGAAATAAGAACACAGCATGCATATAAAATTATAAATATGTTATAGCACCTTTCACCTTAACAAACAATCATTATGTGTGGTTGGAAATTACGTTGGTACAATCAGCTATTTCACTGTAAAATACATTCCCTCTGGTTGCAGAACTTCACTACACAGCTGAAACTTTGGCCAGAGTAGGCCAAGTTTGAACCAAGTTACAGTTCTCAGCTGAGCAAACAGGGCTCAGTTGCTTGGTTTTCATTTTATATGTTTCATCATAAAATAATGAAAAGCTATTCTTCAGTGGTGTGATATGACTGTGTACAAAGTGGATTTAGCCAGAGATGAAGAAGGAAGCAAAATTCAGTGATGACAAATCACCTAGACCCAAGTGAACAGTTTTCACATCGCTTTCTTCTTGATTTTCTTCCAATAAATATGCTATTAACAAAAGAAAACAAATAAGCCAACGCTTTCTTTCTTAAATTTTTCTAAGTTCACAGCATTTCCATGCTGTTCCTTCAACATGTATATTTTTGCAATTGTTCAGTCAGGGCCAAAAGAATATCTGGGAAAACACCTTTGCTTTTTCTTTGGTTTTGAATGATCCTTTGAGAGGGTACACTGTACACTGACAGAATATATTTTTCTGTATTTTTAAGACAATTAATATTTCTTAAGGCTTTCAGCTGAAAAGGAAGTGGGAGGTTGTAGTTGAGATTTGTGATAGGACTTTGCATTAGTTCAAATACAGAAAGATCTCACAGTGATCTTACATTATAAGTATAATTGGATGAGCTTTGCAAGTTCATGCTGCTGAGATGCCTACTGAAGAGAAAAGATAATAAAAAAATTTCCTTAAAATCACTTGAAGGCATGCAATCATGCCGCATTGCCAGTAGATGGCAGCATGTTACTTATCTTACAAGGTAAAGGCGTTTTAAAACCCAGGACAGCTAAGAAAAAAATCTTTTTGCTTTACTGTGGCATAGCGAGAGGGCTTGAAATTTTCCTACACAAAACCACCTCGTGTTTTCAGCTAAATATAAGCCCTTTGAAGACTTAAATAAGATTAAGGAGACCTTAAGAGTACAAGCTAGAAAAAGCAGTAAAGCTAGTCAGGATCCAAGTCTGAGCTGCAGAATCTTCTTAGGGACAAGCAAGCACAGATGGAATATCATACCCAGATTTAACCTTAAAAACCGTAACCAATGGCATCTATACTTTCTGTGTCAAAAGAAGAGATTTCAGGAAAGAAAAAAAAAGGAAAAAAGGAAAAAAAACACAACCCTGCCCATTCGCTATCTATAAATGGTTAAAGAGAATGGGATTAAAAATATTTTGTTCAATCGCTACATCACATGGAAGTATCCTCAGTCAAAACCCAGACTGTAAGAAAAACACATCACTTGACAGGAGCATTACCATGACCTTCTGAGGATATTCAGTGTTTTTTAGGATTTTTTTTAAAAACTTGAATTTTTCTATGCTGTATTGATTCTGAAGAGTCAAAAAAAAAAAAAAAAAGGAAGAAAAAAGAAAAAATATTTACTTTTTGGTATTGAAAACATACAAATAATTCTTATCACCAGTTTCCAGCCAATGTTAGAAATAAAATCTTTCATTTCCTTAGGATCTCGGCTTTTGGGGATAGTGACCTACTTTTTTCCTGTATTTCTGTGGCAGTTAAGCCAAATAGTTTCAGGGTCCTTGTTTGAAGTGTATTATAGCAGTGCTCCTGTGACCACTCCAAATCAGGAAGATGTCACTAGGTGTTTGTAGTTCTGATTTACTTCTTACACTCATGCAGAATCTGAGTATGTCCACTGAAGACCGCGGAAAAGCAGTGTGAATCAGAATTAACTATTCAAAATTACTGCTGGAGAAAAGAAAGATTAAATTACAAAGGTTTGCATTACTGTGTAAAATGCTGATCAGTATTTGATAACAGGTCAATATTTCATTTTTCCTCAACTAGGATATAGAGCGGTGTTTGAGGGCAAATGGTGGCTTAGCATTTCCTTGCTCGAACTCATTTAAGTAAGGAACAAGCCAACGGATTTCATAGATCCACTTCTTACTTTTGAAATCCTATTAGAGTCTGAGTAGAATAAATCCTGATTTACACTAAAATAACTGTTTCATTTCACTTATTCTCGGTAGTTGTTCATCAAGCCCAGGAATTAGATGCATATCTATTTCATGCAGCGCAACTGTGAAATATCCCAGCTAACTCCAGGATCAATGCCTACAGGTCCAGGTCAAGGTGACTCATCTATTGCCACTATTTGCCTTCATGTTCAGCATCATGCAACCATAACTATTGCATTCACACGCTGGAGAGACTGCAAGCCAGCTCAGAGCTATCTTAGGCTTCTCTGTGCTACACAAGAAGTTGTGAGGATAATTCCTTATCACCATTCCTTCCACAGAGATGAAGGAAAAAGAGACCAGTCTCAAAGGCTAGGCGGGGGCAATTCATATTTCTTAAAAATGCGATAGGCAGGAAAAACATCTGTGATACCTAGAATAACAAAACAAACCAAAACCTGAAATCTAGCTTCCACCCTTGCCAAATTTGAGTCCTTATAAATTTCTCCTTTTATCTGGTTGTGCCTTCAAACATCTCCATTATAGTTTACCTTAAGATATTGTATGACACAAAACTAAAGGCTTCACCTCTTTTTGCTGTGAAAATTACCATGGAATTATTTTTAATGGAGCATTTAGAAAGTGGCTAATTAAAATTAAAATCATAAGAAAATTTATTTTGTCTTCTCTAATCCATTCTGATAGCAGTCTTTCATTCTGCTGTTTCCAAAACACATAGCACTGAAGAGAAGATAATCGCACAACAAAGAGTACTCCGCAGTAGAAATGATAGCACAAAGCTCTCTTATGGTTTGCAATGTCCTTCTAAAGCAGAATTAAGCCAGACAGCAATTTTCTCCTCCCCATATGTCTCATTTTTTTCCAGTAAAAACCACAAATGTAAGTGTCTTTATGTGTATAAAATTACCTTGTATATATTTAGTATTTCTAAAACACTAATCATTCCCAGAGTCTCGGTCAAGCCAAGTTACGGCTTTAGCATTTATGACCAAGTTCTAAATCCCTCACTAACAGCACTTAATTTACCCAAATTGCTGACAAAACTAAAACAAGAAAACTACATTGCTGTGGATTTGAATCATTACATTAATTGCTGCTGAGGTAATGATGTTCCCTTTTCTGAGTCTAAATCCAGTGGGATTGGATTAGCTGAATTTTGAACTAATCAAAATCTAGAAACTACAACAGATAGGCACAGTGGCTCAACCTGTATAAATTTATTTGGTTAAATAATTCAACATTTTTCTTATGAGCTAGCTAACTTTGTCATCATACATTCGGCTTTTATTTTCCTGTTCCCACTCTTCAAGGTTTTTAGTTTTAGTCCTGCTCTTTCTTAAATCAGACAGCCTCTTCCAGACATTTCTGTGATCTCCATAAGGCTGGAAACCATCTATTTAGGAGGCCAGAAAATAACCACCAGAACAAGGGTCTTTACTTCTGTGCAGATGATATACACAGAATAAAGTATCTGAGTTGAAGGAACTGACACATCTGATGTCTGCTAGGGAAAAAAAAAAAGGAGATTCACTAATTATTTTCTAAATAACTTGTACAAGACTTTCTGTCATGAATGACCATTTTCAGTGACTATAATTCCATTTTATCACACTGGTAACATAGTTTGGAGTCAAAAAGTTATACACATGGTACTTAAAACCAGACATTTATCATTAGCTGTTTAATGTTGCCTTGTTTGAAGTATTTCAGTCTTTCAGCTGGGGCGCATAACTTCTCCCAACAAGGGCATGCCTTTTTATTCTGTACTTACACAGTTTCTATCAACAAAATCTTGCTTCAGGACTGCAGCTTTTATGCTCTACTACATCATAGGCAAATACCTACCTCACAGCGGCAAAGATGTAGGAAATTGAAACACTTGAAGTTCCCTATCTGAAGTTACCAAGTCAGATTATTCAATCAGTGGGAATCATCTGGAGAAAAGCTACATTTCTCATTAAAGAAGTGGTGGAAGAGTTCACTTTAAAAAAATCTTGACTGAGAAAGACAGTTTCACAGAGATATAGGAGGAAAACTCCTGGAAACAGTTCCTTCTGAGAAAAGAAGACTACTAGAGGTAAGAGATTGCAATTTGTTCTTAATAGCGCTTCCTAGGAAAATTCACACTGTTTCTCACTTTTTTTCCCCTCATTCCTTTGCCTGTCTGGCTATTCTGGCCTTTCTTAAAGACATTTTCCCAGAGGTGCCACTGTCTTGGCTGAGGGGCTCAGCTGTGCCCTGTGGTAGGTGTGTTGTGGAACAAGCTGGAACCAGCTGGAACCGGCTGGAACCAGCTGTTTCCGGCACAGGGCAGCCCAGGCCTCTCCTCACTGAGGCCACTACAGTCCCCTGCTGCCACAACACTCAGTAGAGCTTTTTATATAAAAACTCACATATTTTAACGATCCTGGGTTAAAGGATTGTTAAAGTAAAGGAAGTAAAGGATGGTTAAAGTAAAATCCAGTCCAAGTAAAAATACCATAAGAATTCCTTGTATCCCAGTGCTAGCAAGCCATCAATCTGAACTCAAGTAGGCCATTTTTTCATTAAGATAGTGGTGGATAGTGTTTGTTCTGGTTCAGTTATACATAGGGAAATATCTGCATTAAATAATCAGTACCATAAACTTGGGGTCCAGAAGTTTCTACATTTCTGTTCACTGAAGAACTCTTGATGAGTGAGAGGTGAGGATTCAAGCTTCATCACAACATTCAGATACAATAAATAGTTTAATGAGTTTGAGCACAACATATGAACTGTGTGTAAAATCTAATAATATATACACGCAACATACAAATTACACACTGATAACATGCTAATTACAGACAACATACTAATTGCATGCTAAATACATGCAACATATTAATTACATATGGGTTACATGTTAATTACACACAACATATTGATTGCATGCAATATATGAACTGCACACTAATTATGCACAACATATGAACTACAGGCTAATTACACACAAATTACATGAAGATAACAGTATATCAGTGAAACCTATAATGTCATGCCTACCTCCCTGAGCTAAGTAGGTGAGGGGTGGGCAATAATATCTTTAAGTCCATAGGAATACAAGGGTCTGTGCAGATGATGAACAAGAGAAAACCTCCTGGTTCTGTCCATGGTGAATAAGTAGGGACCTAAGAAATGTTGTCTGCAGATCTTTTTCGAAAGACAGTTTAAAATCATACTGTATCCTCATTTGCTAAATACAGGTGAAAGTCATTTTCTGCAGGATGTTTTTCTTAGTAGGAAACTTATTTCTTAAACAGAAGACAAAATTTACCAGAATTCAATAATTGCTTAATAAAGACAATTCTTTAATTATATAGTAAGTCCTTCCCTCTATCAAATTATTTTTCCAGTAATACACATATTTCTTTAACAGACAAGAATAATTATATTGGCTCTGCTGAATAACCATAAGCCATTGCATTCCTTTTGCTAAGCATAGTTTTATGAAACAGCCAAATAAACATTGTCTTTATAATGAAGATCTGCAATCCTGAATGCTTTATAGTCCAAATACAACATTCTACCATAATATAATATGGTAGAATATAATTTCAATCAGACAGGACTCTTTCAGGTAAATTGACTCTTCATTTTCTAACACACTCAATTGTAAACAGTACAATAAGGAGTTAAAAGTTCCAAAGTCTCAAGATTTTTTTCATTGTTTCAGAAGGCAAATCAAGTATAATTTGCACTACTACAAAGGTGCTAATAAATATACGCTGCTTCCAAAGTCTAATACCAACTCAAATAGATTGTGTGTATGCACAGCTCTAAATCACTGATTCATTTATAAATTGAAATCATTAATTCAACCACTATATTACAATAATGTGTCACATCGTAGGGCTTACAATATATTCACATTAAGGTGGATGAAATTTGCTTTCATTATTCAATATGTTTACCTCCAAAAATAAATGGAAAACAATGATGAGTCAGATTGATATAGGTAGATCAGTGCATGAAGAAGCCTGATTTTAATTTATTTAGCAATAAAATAAATTTTAAAAGAAAATACTTATCTAACAACACTCAAATGTTTTTTATGTTCTCTTAAATATCACTCTGCCTTACTGTGTTGAGTTTGCATCTCGCAGGGTTTTAGTAGTGGAGAGTAGGGGTTACTGACGTGGGCTCCTGTAATAAGCTTCAAGAAGCTCCCCTAGCTCCAAGTTGGACCCACTTACAGCCAATCAGTGCCTCTGCAATAACATATTTAAGAGGAGAAAAACTTGTTGGTCAGGTTCCTTTGTTTTAGGGGTTCTTTTTTTGGGGAGAGGAATGGAAGGTGAGAGAGACAACTATGCAGACACCAAGGTCAGTGAGGAAGGAGGAGGGTAGGCACACCAGAGCAGCCATTCTCCTTCCACCAATGGTTAGATGTCAGGCCGAGCCCTTGCAGACCTTAGAGACCAACAGTGGGGCAGAATCTGGCCTGTGGCCCATGGAGGACCCCATGCTGGAGCAGGAGACTGCTCCTGAAGATCATGACTCTGAGGGAATGCTGCACTGGTATAGCCCATCACTGAGAGTATTGTAACCTGCAGAAAGAACCCCCTCTGGTAGGACAAGTGCGTGAAGGACTCTCTCGTGGGAGAAATAACTCATTGCAGCAGGGGAGGATTGTGAGAAGCTTTCCCCATGAAGAGGAAGGAGTCGCGGAAACAACATGGGATGGCCTAACCACCACCCCCATTCCCTGCCCCCTTGCATCATTGTCAGGGAGGAGGTAGCTGAGCTGGGCCTGGTAAGAAGGGCTGTATTTAAGAACTGGCTGTTTTTATTTTTGTCCTACTCTGATTCAATTGGTGAATTGGTGGTGGTTTTGCTTCAATTGATTTTGTTTCCCCATGTCAAGTCTGTCTTTTGCCCATAATGGGTGCGTGAGCCCTCCCTGTCCTTTGTCTCAGCCCTGGAGCCTTTTGTTGTATTTTCTGCTCCCCATCCCATTCAAGGAGGGTAGGAGTAAGTGTGCGGCTGCGTGGTGCTTTGTTGCCAACTGGATAAACCATGGCAATTATATTCAAAATATTTTTTTATCGTAAAAAGAGTGTTCGGTAAATGCGCCCACACACTTATGAACTAAGTTTTTGTACTGGAGTTTCCTGGTGACAGAACTATGAAAATAGATAGCCTCTACCATCCTTTGATGACATAACAGTTTTGTCCTGTTTCTCTCTTCATTCTTTATGTTTTTCTTTCTCCTTCTGTCATAGTTTCAGGCCCTTGTTTTTTTCTATTTTTACTTTGCCCTCTCCCTCCACAGGGCTAGTAGGATGGTGTAGCATCTGTTACTGGCTCTGCAGGGGTTGGATTTTTCTTGGATAAGCTGGATGTTGAGAAATTAGATATACTAGCTTTGTTTAAGTGAACTGCTCCTGAGTGCATGTCTTTATGGCTCACTGTACAGGGATTGTTGCAGATGCAGGGAGGGAAAGTGTGTTTCAGGGAGCCATTCTTTGTAACACATTTGTACTTTGTCCTATTAAATGCATTTTTTTCAAAGAAAATCCCAGATTCTACAATTCTCTCAAGTGAACTTTGTTCTCTGTCTGGAACTGTTCAATTCTGATTCTTTCTTGTACCACCTCAATGATGCTGATGTCACAAGTTTTAACTGGTACATACTGCTTTGTACACAAAATTGTTCATCTACTACATCTTCACGTTATATTTCTGTCCTCCTGACTTTGTTCTTTCAAGTGTCTCAAGTTAGCTGCATGGTTCTCATTGAAAGGAGGTACCACCTATAAGAGTGATCTGTAATTTGATTATAACAGCAATATACTCAAAAAGACTTTGTTACTATCCACTGTTTCATCTACAGCTCATTCAGCAATTAGTCACTCATTTGAGAAAGGAGATGTCAACTCCATTGCTTGGTGAAATGTAAACATATATTTAAGACATTCTCTGAACAAATGTAAGTTTAATTCCACAGACAAGAGCCTTACTGCATCGAGTTCCTTGCCCTAAAACATGAACCTGCATGGTACATGACTGAAACCTAACAGTGCCCAATATTTGGTGTGCCAAACCCAGTAACAGCATTCAGTACATGCTCTGGTTCCAAACGTAACTCTTCTAATGCAAATACAACAGCATACATCAGGGCTTGACTCATAGTTGCCTTGGCCAAAAGGTAGAGAAAAATTCAGAAGCAAGACCTAGCCAGTGTGTATCTTTTATTTCTACAATTTTATGAAAGCTATTTAAATAAAAATAGAACAGGACATCGTCTTTGGCACTCACAATGCTGCATATTTGTAGTCCAAAAATAAAGTCTTCCACTGCGAACTAAGTGGTGATACATGCTCATGCTAATAGAGATCAAACAAAAATCAAGATTTTTCTGTAGCAAGAAGGTTTAGATCTTATACGTTTGACTGACAGACAAACCCTTTAATAAGGGCTGATGCAAAGGGTTACATGATTAGAGCCAGGGCAGCACAGCAGAGTTCAGTGAAAGCTTAGGAGTGAAACCAGAGAGAGTAAGTCCTAAATCCATACTGGAATGTGTCATCTGGCAGTCCAGGCTTATCTGGGTGTATATCCTTCACTAGATATCATTTGAGCTGCTGTTCTTTAAGCAAGAGATCAGCTACAAATATCCCTCACTTTAAAAGACAAACAATTCCTGTTCTGGGAGGCTTCAAATTATGCTCCCCAGTCATCAGACATTCTGGAATATTCCACCAGAGCTGCATCTTGAAAAAATAAGTTAAAACTAGCAAAAGATTAAGTCACTCCATATCAATAATCATCTGGAAATTCATGACAGACTTTACACAGAACTTCTGTAACAGCGATTGGTATGGCAGAGAACGCTGCCCAAAGCCTCTCTGAGTTCAAATTGCTTTGAATCGGGACAATGAATGTAGCGATGGATAAGCTATTGTCAGAGATTTGAAGAAAAAAAGCTAGATGCTTCTGTCCTGAAATGGAGTGGAAACACTCACTATCAGTGTCATAAAGTAAAAGAAAGAGTGGAGGCTAGCAAAGGTGAAAGTGCTCTTTTATGGGCCTCTCTGCTGAGGTTTCTTCAACTGGATGAACTACTCTTCATCTGCACAGTATGCTGCAGAGAAAGTTGCTAAATAAAAGCTGTGAATATGGCCATATGGGTAAGTGTTGCCAGAATTAATATTAATACCTAGAAGCCTCATTTTATTTTTAGTTCATTTTCCCAAGAATAATGGTCTTTACTTTCTGAGAGGAAAAATGCATTGCATTATCAGAGGGAATTGACACTGAAAAACAGCAGACACCAGAGAGCTAGAAATTAGCAGTCTTTATGGAAGGCAGTACAGCGGTAGGTTATGTATCACAGCTCTGATGAATGCAGAAACACCCAGATTTCTTTTGGATGACAACTTTGGAGGGCATAGAAATATTATAAACATTGATAAGAAATGTGGTACCTAAATTGGCTGCCATCATGATGCCATGCTGGAAAAATTCAGACATCCCCGAGTAGCCAGGATAAAATTACAGGAAAACCTTTTTTGTCATTTAAGCTACATAACTCATAATGATAATATGCCATTTGCTGACATAACCGATACTGATTTAATTTAAGGATGGCCGGATAGATAGATTATATTTCCACATCAGAAAATTCCTTTTACTATTTAGTCATCCCCAAGGATCTGTTTACTGTTTGGTGATTCCTGAGGATCTACTTCAGAAAGCCTGACTGAAAGAGGATTTTCTCTGCATGGTATCACCCTGCCTCCAGCTGCCACCTAGAGATACTGCTGGCATTTTCCTTACAGTGAACAATTGAGATATTTTTCCCCATCTGTAGATACTGAAAAACAAACTACAGCTGAACTGAGTTTCCAAATCAGCTGTTACCATTTCAAGAGAGGCACCAAATAAGCCTTGCAATCACTTCCCATCTCAGTAAGATTCTTGATCTTCTTGATTAAGAAGGTTAAGATTCTTCTGCTTTCTGCCCTGTTTCCAGCTTTGGTGTCTAGGTGTCAGAAAATAATTCTGACCTCTAACAAAACAGAAAAAACCCCAACAGATTAAAACAAATGTTATTTCACTTTGGGGTAAGAGTTCTCTTACTTCCTTACACCATGTCTGCTGCAGAATGCCCAGGTCTGGAAACATATTTTACTGGGATGCTGAGAGATGTGAAGAGGTCTGTAAAACTTTGCTTAAGTCTCTGGAAAGCTCAGAGCTCTTTAGTTTGTTCAGCTCAAGACACAAGTGCAATTTCAGATGTGATGCTGACTTGTACGTAAAGAGCAAATGCAGAATCCACCAGAGAACTTGTTATGTACCATCTTCATGTGGAAGGAAGGGAAGAAGGGCAGAGCTGTTGTTAATTCTTAGAGAAGTGTTTCATGGGAAGGCAGCAGGAGAGCACTTTGTTCCTTCTCCTAGTGAAGCTGGACCACTGAGAAATCAGGAATGGAAGAACCAGGAACTAAAGAATGAAAAGGTAGCAGGCTAACTCCATCATTCAGTGAAGCTCACTGTCTTGGGAGATGGAAGTGTGGGTCCTCTTATGGAGACCATTTCTCCATATGAGGCATTGGATTAATCTTTTTGCTATGCCTATTACTCAGCCTCAATAGAGGGCACAACTTCTCCTGTGCTTTTCCTGTTGTGTCTGTCCCAGCTAGGCATGGAAGTGCAGTAAGAAGAACATGGAATAGGTAACTGAAGCTCTTTACAGATTCGTGCTTAAGCAAAGCCAGTTTATTCCTGGTCTAAGGCTTAAGACTTTGCATTACATCTGAGTCAAATGTGTTTCCCACATGATTAGTCAGTGACAGGCAGAAATCAAACAAGATACTCTATCAGATCCCACAAACAACTCTCTTGACACAACTGAATAGACAGGCAATTCATCAGTCAATATATTGAGAAATTATCGTTTACCATGTCAGTAATTAATAGGATTACTGTAAAAAAGAGCATAACTTTTTTCTTGTCACACAGGTCTTGCAGTTTCCATTCTATTGACTAATAAAGCCAGAATTTCTCACAGAATGGTTTTCAGTTGAATAGTCACATGGACAAGTTACCTCCATACAGCTGGGTAGGATTGTGCTCTTCAGTTCTGTGGCAAAACCCAGGTCCTGAAAGATGCATTAGTCAACCCAGAAATCACAATACAATCTTTCTGCTCCTTTTAATTTCACTACAGACTTTATGCTATGTGAATTAAATTGGAAATTTTGAAACAGATCAACTATCCATCCTCCTTTCAAAGTTGGAAAGTTTTCTAGGTGTATCATGATCACTGGTATAGTCAAAACTTCCGTATGTCAAAGACTTCAAAATGAATTAATTTTGTTAAAAGATTTATGACATATCACTGGTTCACAACCGACTTCAGTTCACAGCTGAGTTGTTCCTGTTCTTGCATATCTGTGTACATAGCTGAAATCCACATAACTAAGCCTTGTGAACATCAGAAGGTTTTTTACAGCTGCATGGCAAAGGGCACTTCAAAAATTAGTTCTCAGTAACGAACAGCCCTGCCTGTCCTGACCTGGAACACCTGCGAAAATGAACTTCGTTTGTGATGATAATGATGTGATTTGCTTTTTAAACTTCCTGAGGTTACTTTTTGATTTGTTAACAAAGTTGCAGACAGATAGCATGCCACGAAAAATATAGTTTAAGACATAAAATAGTCATAGTTAGTTTTGTATAAAAGAATTAGTAATTTACTGGAAAATAGTCTTTGATAGAGCCCTAATTCTATTCTAATTACGTAATGTAACAACATACTTTGCTTTTTCTAATGGCTATTTTTCCAACTTTGTTTACAAAATT
This sequence comes from Eurystomus gularis, assembly GCA_013400335.1. Classification (NCBI taxonomy): domain Eukaryota; kingdom Metazoa; phylum Chordata; class Aves; order Coraciiformes; family Coraciidae; genus Eurystomus; species Eurystomus gularis. The sequence goes on from VZZY01010532.1 coordinate 235,196, forward strand.
TATCCATGCATATACTTTAACATGAGGAGAAGCTGCTCTGATTTGACCTGTTACATAAATAGGGTCTCAAGATCTTCCTTGTTTTCTTACTACCTATTAAAGCACAGGCATAATAATGTTATTTTACACTGCTTGTAAACCTGTCAGATAATTTTGGTGTTTGCTATAAGATGAGCTGCCTTTTAAAAACGGAGTATCCTCCTTTATATATGGTGTAAAGTAAATACAATACAGATCAGACTAACAGAAGTTCATGAGAAATAACTTGGAATTTTAAATTTAATTTTCAAGATGAAAGCATCTGTTTGCTTTTAGCGTAAATGACACGTTGTAGAGAGAGCACAGGTGCCTGACTTACCAGCACAAATGACTAGATTGAGCAGAGCATCACCCCAATGCCACTGCAGGGTTTCCAGAACAAGACTCGCTCATTTTAAGTTCTCTCTAATATTTCAACACATGGACATTTCTAATGCCTCCATAAGACACCTACTATCAAATGGTGTTGAGATTAAAATCTGCACTTTCTCACCAAAGCTCATCTCAAGCAAAGCCGAGATCGCTATTGGCATAAAACCGTAACAGCAGCCATATGGGGTTGCTCATTCACTCTTTGGTGTTTCCATCTGTAGTGTCTGACTGTCTTACGGTCTGACTGGTTTACACCTTATTGTCATAAGGTGTCCCAAAGCCAGAATATAACTGCCTGCAGTTTACATAGAAGCTTTTGAGACACAGAGTGTCTTGGTTAGATAATGTAACTAGAAGCATACATTGAGGTTAAGTCTAAAGTACCTTTTCAGCAAAATTAAGGATATATGCAGAAAAGGCTTGTTTCTAGTAGGAATAATAAGTTGTATTAAAAAAAAAAAATTGTAAGAATGGTAAGAGTCTAAACTGGCACTTTTCTTTGTATACCCTCCAAGTTTTGTCAGTCTTACAATTGGGTGCTGCAGATGTCTTTCAAATTTCTATCTTTAATGGTCTTCAGATAGCTCTTCCTTTGATTAATTTCTAACCTTCTAACTATTTAAACATTTGGTATGCCAAACATTCATTTTAATTATACAGTTTGAAAAAGACTCTATTTTTTTGAAACTGGAAGTGATTATTTGACCAAATTCTCTCTAGTCCTTGCTTCATGAGAAATTTTTTTTTCTCCTAGTTTTGTTAATCCTACTCAGGTTTGATAAACCTCTATCATATTCCTCACCTGAGCCACTTTTTCTCCAAGCAGAAGAGTCCTTGTTTCACAGGGACTCTCCCCTGACCTGGAAGCCGTTCTTTACCACGCGTGTCTTCACTACCCTTCACAGTATATGAAAGCACACTGGCTCTGAAACGTGTGGATGCCCCACAGACTCATGCAGGCTCATAGCAATGTTTTTGGTTCCTTTCCCAAGGAAAAGAAGAGTCAATATATGTCTTTTTGCTTTTAGGCATTTCAGGCACAGCTCCACAGTCAGCACCATAACAATATATAATGGTATTCCAGGGTTACCTCTATGTTACTCCATTGAGCCATTGATTTCCAGCAGTTTAGCCTACAACTTCTACCTGTATTCCACTAAGAAAGGGGAATGTTTTTGATGAAAGCAGAGATATTCCTGGCCAAAAGTCTGCTTTGCTGCTGGCATCACACTAAATGAAACACAAAACCAATACTGAAGCAATGAGGGACAGAGATTGTCAGAGTTTCAAGGGGCTGTTTTTTATGACATGTTAAAAAGGGTTTTTAAATTGTTTTAGATTTTGCATTGAGCCTGGTTCAGTGGAACAAACACTATCTAACAGGATGTAGACTCATCTTGTAAAGCGTTCTGGTGAAACAGACCTATTATCTGAAAACTTTGAGGTCCATCTACTTTGCTACTCCCTCATTCTTTCGTCTTCAACAAAGAGAAAGATTTTGTCCCAGCAAACACTATTCATTCAATGAGCCTTTTCTCTGGGAGAGAGGTTATACAAAAGGAAAAAAAAACACCTTAATCCAAACCAAACATTCTTACTCTATCAAGTTCCTTCCTGCCATTGGTGTCAATAGCTGTTTTCACTAAGGATTAGATATTACTTATATATGCTAGGTGCAGAATTGCAGAAATGTTTTCAATAAAGCCAGTGTATTTGGCATCTCAGAAAAGAAACTTATTCCACATGTTATTTCAGTACAATTCTTCCACAAAACTGCTGGAGCTGGGGAGCCAAACTGTGCTATATACCTGAGGCACTATCAGAACTCTGCATTTTGTACATAATATATGCCATTTGTAGATCAGCTTTTCTTAAATATGGGAGAAATGACAAATATTGCAGAAAATTTAGAGAATTTACATAGCAGTACCAAATAAAAAAAGATTTAAAGATTATGTGGTGTGAATCTAGGAAGAAACCAATATATCTGTTCAACCTGCAAAGACCTTGGATCCCAGTGAGAGAAAAAAACGAGTATTTTCTTTCCTTGGTGGTGACAGAGAAGGTGTAGAGGCAGGTGCTGTTCCATTCAAGCAGACTTGAGGCCAGTGGTATATTATTTACTTCTCGAGGAGAAAGTCTGCAAATGTCTCCCACGACTTACTAGTGCTTCTGAAGGACTGTGATTCCCACAGCTGCTACAGTCTGTGACACATCTTGCTCCATAGTATAGCTCATTTTTTGTAAAGATGGTGCATAAATGACATAGCTTCTCTGTGATTACAGCTTGTGATTTCATGTGATTATGTTGCATTTCAGAAACTGCATATTAGAAGGTATCAAGTAAATATATTGCACATTAATTCACTGTAGGAAAATATTGTCTGTGGAAAAGAAAGCTGGACTGTTAGTGCTACAGGAATCCAAGCATTAAGGAAATTATTCTAGATTAGATGCTCCTGACTCAGACAAGCAATTGAGTAATAGGCCCTAATCAGCTGCTACTCTGGAGTCAGAAACCCCACAGATCAGCAATGACCTGATGCAGTAATTTGGTGGGGTTTCTCTCCTATGTCTCTAGCCACCATCATTAATGCAGTGCCTGCTTGCCACCTCGTCACCTACCTTTATTTTCAACAGTCCCTGCCTCCCTTCCCTGCAGCAGCAATGTGGCCATTACGTCTCCATTGATGGAGACCCCTAGCCCTAAAGTCTGTGCGTTATGCAGCAAGCAGAGACAGAGCCGTGGCTCTCAGCTGCTTTGCTATCAGCTGTGGCTGCTCAGCTGCAAGCTGCCTGGCCAAGCAGCAGTGCATACCCTTGCTGGCCATTCCTGCCTATGTTATCTGCTCAGAGTGCTGAGAGAAAATGTTCAGCAGGACATATGAGGCCCATTTGACATACACCCTACATATACCCTACAGATATGTTCTAAAGGAATGTGTGAAAACTATTAATTATGTACACAAACAAAGGCAGCTTTCTGTATATGGTTCCACAATCCATTTGATTTTGGGTTTTTTTTTTCTGTCCCTTTGCAAGGGAAAACTTCCAAGAGTGTAAGGACTTCAGAAATAAGCTAAAATGTCCAGACAACTTTGAAAGCAATTTCTCAGTGGGTGCTGCAAAGCTGAGGAAAATTCCTTCTAGTATTTCATGTTTATACTGTAAATAAAATATAGTACTTTATGTGTTATTCTCTGTACATGAACAGATGTGTTACCATAGTTTAAACACTACAAAGGGTCCCATTTACGTGGAAAAGCAGGCAGCCTATCACTCAGTCTCTGTTTATGAATAGTGCCACTACAGTGTTAATCTGTATTTGCTTCCACATACCCACCTCCCATAACTGCTTTGAATTAATCTTATGATTATATTTTCTGATTTTTTGTAAAGTGGAATAAAAGGTGCAAAGCATTACACATATCCAACAGTACAGATCCATGTTCCAACACATTTACTTAAATTTAGTACGATGTTATTTTAGAATAATATACATTAAAAAAAATAGTAGAAATTGGTTCTTGATGACTGACTGATCCTGCACAAGCATCAGCTACAATTACAGTTACAAAGGAGTATGTGCAAAAGCATGAAAGAAAATGGGCAATAAAGAAATACTCCAAGAAAAACAATTAAAGTCTTCAAGCATCTCCAAATAAAATTTTCTCTATATGTATTTATGAAAAGATGATGACATGAAGCACAGACCTTTCACAACATTACCATCCTTTAGGTTTGCAGCCCATACGAGATGCAGCCCAAGAGGTTTGCACGCTCCATATACTTACTCCATATACATGCTACATACCACTTCCCCACTGCTGAGATACTCCCTTTGTATCTGCTATCTAACTAACAAAAGATATAACAACTTCTAACTCTACTAGACAGGAATCATCCCCTCCTCCTGCCACACAGAGCCACTCCTCCTGGCAGATCTGTTCTTCATTCCAAACCCAAATAACATCTCACTGTTTTTCAGTCTTTCACTTCCACACCAGAGACATTCTCCGTCTTGCATCGTCCAGCACACCAGAACTGGGTCAGCACAAGACCTACCATCCATTCCACTCTTTGCTATGTCCTGTTACCTCAGAAACCTCTCCCTCAGATAACTAAGGACTTCCACTATCTGTTAGGATCTATTAACAAATCATGCAGAAGGCATGAAAAGCAGCATTCAGCCTTGGCACTCAGTCCTGTTCCCGCTGCAGTCTGTGCTAAAACTCACTTGGACTTTAATGTGCTCAAATTTCTTTTGCCACAGTTTGAAAAGCTTGTAGGAAAGTAATAGGAAGGTCTGAAGTGATCCAAAATTTCAGAAAACTGAGAGGTCACACAGAGTGGCAGAGATAAGGGGTGCTGGAACGGATGTTCTCCCTCAAAATGAGCCCATCATTGCACGGAATGTGAAAAACTACAACTAGCAACTTCTGCTATGAATTTTAGAAAAGTCTTGCTCTGTTTTTACTGTTGCTGCAAGAAATTGCCTAGCCAACAAAAGAGATCATGACAGGACTCTCACACCTAAAGAGATTATAGATGAGGTATTTAACATGCATAGCACCTGGGATCCCGTTAAATGAGGAATGCAGACTGCAAATGCTCGAGGGGATCTATTAGCAACCGTGTCCTGCAGTGAGAGTACCCAGCAAGGTAACAAAATCATTTGTAATAATGGTATTCCCTAGAAAAAATAAATCATTAATGTGTTCCTGCTGTGCTAGGAGTATTCATGACTTCTGGAAAGACAGCGGTGGTTACTGGGCTAGAGGAGGAAAAGAAGGGGTCCTTTTTACAAGATTGATGGTGTTATTTTATACCAACCAAGTATAGAGGGGGAGTAAAACCAATATGTCTAATGACAGCTCACTAGAGAGGTTATTTATGCTGTGTCAAAAGATTTCAGATGCTGAATTTAAACAGCCACCCACCAAGGAAGTGTGGAGTAAGAACAGCAAGTCAAAGACTTGCAACTTAGTTTAATTTCCAGGCTAAAAAGGTGTTTGTTGATTTTATATAAACAGTGATATTTGATGGGTGTTTGATCTTTGAATTTCTCTCTTAGCCAGTATATGATCATAGTGTAAAGACCAGAGTTCAGCAGAGGCTTGGCATATGACTTGGAGACCACAAAATTTTGTAAGGCTTCTACTTCACAGCCACCACTCCACTGTATATGACCAAGGGTGAGATTCTAGTTCTAGATTCAAAAAATGCCACAATTTCAAATGCTCCTATTTAAACGGTCAGATCAAATATCGGAACTCTTGCTGAATGTGGGAGTTGAGTCCCATGAAAATGAATGAGAGAATTCCTATCAACACTAATGAGCACTTAATCAGAACCTAAAAGGAAAGAAAACTAGCTGCATACATCAGCTCTTTCTCAAGTTATATCCTTTTGACAGTAAGAGTCTGTGTAATCTGTGACTGACTTTCTTCTAACATACTATATTTTTCAGTGCCTTCTCTGGGATGCCCTTTGATAACAGAGAGTTAATGGATTTCTTGGCACTTGCAGGCTTTTGAAAATTCTCCCTATCTGCTTCACAGAGAATCACTTAAATTCACTAATGTTTACTGAATGTTTTTGAATCCTCTGAAGGAAAGCTTTAGATAAGGCGATGGTATTGTTGTTGTTCTTCATCTCTGATAGCTTAACTTGGGATTTGCCTTGATGCTGAACAGAACATTCAGCGTACAGCTTTAAAGCTTCAAGACTTTGTGAAGATTCAATCATATTTCTTATGCAAAAGATGGAAAAAAGTTGGTATTCATTATTTTTAACCCCCTGATGATACATACAGTTATAAAGAGTTTTATTTTCAAGTTCTGAGAAACCAAACATCCAAATTTGACAGCATCTCTCAATAGTGTCCTTTGAAAATGGTCCTGGTAGAGGGGACAAAATATTACTGATTTATTCCAGAAGCTCAGCATTTCCATGGACAGGAAATACACCCCATGACAGTCTCTTATAAGCAACTACGTATAGCCAGGAAATTGAATGCATTTCTTTATGCTTTTTAACCTGGGATTTAGGAATTTATATAAAGAGTGATTCTCTTTATGGAAGAACATGAAAATTTCTCATTTCCCATTCCTCTTGAGATTTTAGTTTCCTTTTTTCCAGTGCACTAATGTTGTTGTTTTTCCTATAAAGTCATTCTGTCATGTCAAAATATATTAGCATTCTTTTGAAAAATTATGAACAGACTGAAAAGACAGCTGCTTTCAGCATACTCATTAACTGGTTTCAAACACTCTGTTTTATTCTTCCCTCAGGTTTTGCTTTGTGGAGTACAGCAGGTTAGCCACTATGTTCTCCCCCCACTACAAGTGGAAAAGGGAAAATACAGAGTAAAAAGATTGATTCAAATATTTTCTCTGCGGCAACACAACAGTATAATACAGTTTCTAAACCTTTATTTTGCAGAGATGATCCAAAATGTCCAATGCCAATTTCTAGTTAGCACTTATTTCTCTTAAAGAAAATAGTTATTTCACATTTTCTATCAGTCACTTTTGTGTAAGTTTTGCAGCATTTGAAACCCACGGCTCTAGTACGTTAATTCTGGTGGTCATGTGATTATTTTGAAAAATTGCTTTGGAACTTTTGTTATGCTTTCTTTCCTATCTGCCTTCCTGTTATTGGTGATATAACAATACTGTGTCCACTTCTGAGCTCCTGAAGAAGGAGCTCAGGCAGAACTTACCAATGTGTAGATGACAGATTTGTTCTCCGTGCAGCTTCAGTGTTTCTTGATTCAGGGCTGCTTGTGGCAGTTAAAAGTTAAATGTACAGTGCAGCTCTGAAGTTTCTAAAATATTACCCATCACACCTTCTTCTGTTTTTTCAACTGTGCTCTGTTTGAGCCACTTTTCCATTCAGAAAAGCTCAAGATCCTGTGCCAGGATAGTTGCATTTAATTGCGACTAATTTGAAAAAAAAATGGAATATAATAATGTAGTGATAAAGTAAACTGCATCTCCATGAGACAATGTATTAAGGAGTGCTTGTGAGCTGTGCTTGTAATGTCCTGCAAATCCCACAGTATAAGGTAGAGTGGAGACAAATGTAATGGAACCATACAGACTGGAATTAAAAAAGAGCAAAAGAGAGAAAGGGAGAAAGAGAGAAAGGGAGAGAGAGAGAGAGAGAGAAAGAGAGAAAGAGAGAAAGAGAGAGAAAGAAAGAAAGAAAGAAAAAGAAAGAAAGAAAGAAAGAAAAAGAAAGAAAGAAAGAAAGAGAGAAAGGAAGAGAAAGAAAGAAAGAACGAACAAGCGAACTGGCTAAGCTTTCATTTTCTGTTTTAGACCTTCACTTCATTTTAGAGAAAATATAACTGTCTTCCAGACAGTTATATCTTTCTTATTATATTACAGGAACCTGTGTTCAGATGGATCCCTTTAGGCTACGTGTATTCTTCTGTATGACACTTTTAGCAACCCACTTGTTTATAGCTGCATTTGCAATCATAGTTTCTACAGACCATTTTTTCCCTTCTGTAATCTGAATGCATGTTCAGGGACTAAAATAGGAATTATGTTCATAAGCAATTGTAGAATTAAGTCCCTAATGATAAAATGGGAACACAGCTATCAAAAAAATTACAACAATATACAGAGCTGAGATTGAATTCTGGATTACCTTGTACTGTGTAAGGCATAAATCAGACAGGTAAATAATGGATATTTTAGAACTTATCCAAGTTATCTGCTATGCTGTTTTCTTCTGCTTTTGGTTTAATTTCTTAATCTTTTGGACCACAAAGCTATCTGATAAGATGCCTAAGAAGTAAGCAATTATCTATATTGTGACAGTGTCCTGGTTTGAGTTAGAACCAAACTAATTCTGTTCAGTGATTTTACTTTCCAGCTGAGTCTTTTCTAACTAACTGCACTTTCTGAAATTAACAGCATGTGTTTGCAGACAGTGTCTGCTTCTAGCAGTGATAACGCTTGATGTTTAGAGTTACTACCAAGGATTGCTATGCAGACCAAGGTCCCTGCTAACTTGTGTGCCACATCTGGGGGTGCAGAAAGTGAAAGGCTGCACCTGTGGGAGGAGCAGTCAGGACAGGTGGCCCTGAACTGACCAATGAGGGATTCTATCCCATATATGTCATATTCAGTATAAAGGTGAGGGATAACAAGGGGTCAGCCCTTCACTGGCCTTCCCATCTGCCTTCATGACCCTTGCTTTTTGCTTGCCTTTGCTTTCCCTGGGGGCCTTCTTGCCTCCTTGGACCCTTTGCTTCGGCCTTCTCTTCTTGGATCTTCTTGTGCCTTTGACCCTAATTTGTGTGTTCCTGAACCCAGCTCCTGAACCCAGTTCCCATCTGAGCCCAGTCTGGGACTTTCCCGGTGCCTGCTCCACAGCCTCAGTGGTGACAGTGACATAATTGCCATCAGGGGGAGGTTGGGTTCAATACTGGTTTTGTATATATTTGTATATATTCCATTTTATTATTATTATCTTCATTAAAGCTGTCTTAGTTTTCTTTTCTAATCCGGAAGCTCCTCTCTCATTCTCTCCCTCTCCCATTTGGGAGGGGAGGGGGCCATAAGTCTCTCTCCCTTATCCTCTTTCTCTTCCTCTATTTGGGGTGGGAAAGAGGGATTAACAGAGAGTCTGTTGTAGGTCTGGTGGATTGAACCTAGATCACGACAGACAGTTATAAAAAAACTTAACAGTTCTACGTGAAAGATTCTGCAAATAATATTGTTTATTAAAGTTTCAAAACTGCATCACAGGTACCACCAGAGAAACAAGGGTAAGAAGGAAACTGCAAAACATTAGGAACAAGAAAAGAGGACTGAAAACATCTGTGGAAACAAATACTGTCTCTACAAATAATATTTTCAATATCATCTTCCAGTTCTTTTATGTATAGCAATATCTGCTTGAGGCAGTGCAGAAGGATGCAAATGAATGTATCCTCGGCATGCCAGCTGTTGCTCTAGAGTTAGATAGGCTATTTTATATCAGGAAATATTTAAGCTTACAAGAAACCTCTACGCACATTTTTGGAATAGGTGGCTCAATGGGACTCCATTGCCAGGAGCAGCAAGATCAGATGCAGTAACTTGAATTACAATTACCAACTCATATTGCAGAAGCAGGAATTAAACCCATGGTCAAGAACATCAGGATGCAGAGGCAATAATCCCATCCTATGAAACCAACCTGCTGGCTCTTCTTAAGCAAAATTAAATGCATAGATACTCATTAAACTATCTGGAATGTGGTAACCTGCCAGGTCCACTGACCACACTTGATTTGGGTGGGTGGGCACCTTGGTGAGAAATCTGATTAGTAGGAGATAGCTCAAAAGCCTCAGTGAAATGTTTTGTGAAAAGAGCCTGTCCTGCTGTGCAATATTGTTGTACCTCAGCCATGCCCTGCTGAGATAACAAATAAAGCAGGAGTAGTTATAGCTATAAAAAATTACCATACGACTACAATGCAGCAAAAGTATTAGACTTCTTTTAGTGATGGCACTCAACTTTAACTGTACAGACATCACCAGAAGGGGGAAAAGGCTGCTGAACAGTGAAAAGAGTCATAGTTTTCACATAGTTTTCAATGTAGCTTTCAAATATGTGGCCCAGCTCTGGTGCAACAAAATTCTTGGCCATTCTGTGTTTTTATATCTGAGAAATTATTTCTTGCATATCAAGATGGTTATCTAATTGGTATGAGTAGGGCAGAATTCAGACTGTAAAAGAGTGTAAACATTTGAATATACACACTAGCATGGTGATGTAAAATTATGTCTTACGTACTTTCACCTGCAATGTGTTTTTTGTCAGGGTACATGAGGGTGCAGATGAACAACTGCAACTCATTTTGTCAAGTGCTTTAGCTTAATCTCTTTGAACAATGTCACTTGTACTCCTTCATTGTCAAATCTTAGGGCTTTTGACACTCTTTTTAAAATTTTTTTAAAGAAAACAATGCAAAAATACTATTGAAAAGCTATTTCAAAACCTAGTGTCCCTTAGTGTTCCCCCTGCAATTGCTGGTATGTTAGTAAGAAAGATAAAGGCATAAACAAGAAAAAAAGTGCCTTAAGCTCTTAATACAAATACTACCTGTTGACACACAGCATCTGGGAACATCAGTAATTTGGTGGGCCCTGTCCAAGTTTCCTTTCTCCTTTAACTGTTACTGTAGTCTAACATTTACTCTCAAATTAGATCCAGACTAGATGGGGCCAATTTTATATTCATTGCTTTGCTGGGTTTGCTCTGAAGGAAATCACAGCAGTGATGAAAGCCTGAGTGAACACTACTTTGTTATTGAAATCTAAACAGCTACATCAAGGCAAAAAAAAATAGCAACCAGAAAATATTCTTGGATATGTCCACACTTCACTATAGGCAAAAATAAATTTGTCATGCATTGATGTGTTGGCACTTTTATTGCCTCAGGTTGCACAAGAAAAGCTGCTGAGAAAAATCAGGTTCTATAGAAGTACTGTTAGAATTTGGGCCTTTCAAATGTCCCATTTAACAGCTTTGCTACATCATTTATGAGATAGGACTCTAAATCTCAGCTTGTGAGGGTTAACGTTTTGGTCTCTAGTTTCTTCCTGAAGGAAATGAAAGTACAGCCTTTTTTTAGCAAGATACTCAATACACTCACAGACCTAGACACTGGCAAAATGTTAGAAATGTTGTCTTTAATAAGATGTGGAAGGTGACCTTAAAATCTGAGAACTCACTTTCCTCCTGAAGACCTAGGATAAATCAGCAATGAAGGAAAAGTCCAAGACTTGGGAGACTGCTGAGTTTTCAACTCAAATAAGGAATTTTTTCATCTCTAGTTTGGCAACCTAATGAAGTATTTAAGCCATACTTTCCCTGCAGCAATTAGACCTGTTAGAAACTCTGTTCTAAAGTGAGGAGCCCACTCTACGAGCACTAAAACCTACATGATCTAAAGACTGCAAATTAGCAAGTCATAACCAAAAGGAACTCAAATGTATTTGGTTGAGGCACCAGGGGAAGTAATATCTTCACTTCATATTTAAGTATAAAAAAATGGTTTTGTATTTCTTCACACACTCAGAATTGATATTATTATTGATAATGAAGTCTTCTCAGAGACTCCATGTCAGGAATGATTAATTCAAATATGTTTATGCCATTTACATGTAGATGTTAGATTGGCAGAAGCCCTAGGCATTAGGTTAAAATCTGTCCCCTTTTCCTCTTAGCCACGCTGCAGATATCATGCACAGTGCTATCTAGTTGTTCCTGAGAACTCTCTCTTCTTCCCTGTGTCTTTTGATTTTTGGTAGCTTGTTTCTAAATGCAACCTCAGATTTTGTGCATAAATAGAATAAGATTGTGGCGTGCCACTGAGTTGTCACTCAGGGCAAACTCAACATGGAAATTCTGCTGAATCTTTTATTGACCCCTTGTTCTGCTCAAATGTAGAGGTGGACAACTTCAGAGCTTTGAATATAAGAACTGTAGAAAGCAAATCATCATAGATTGAAGAGTTGTAGGGCTATGAAAACACTGTGCCTTCTCCATGCCAACACCTCCCCGGGACTCTGGAATTCAAGTGTGTGCAATACAGGTTTCAGTAGAAGATTCAGCTGTACACACAGGCAATTCCTTGCAGAAGTGAGGCCCTACTTTTCCCCACTCTGATGTGTATGTGAGAAGGTGAAACCTTAATGCGTAGGAGTTTCCACAGAAAATAGACATGATATTACATCATGGCAAGTTTCTCTCCTTCTCATTCAACAACATGAACTTCTGATACTGTTTATAGTGGTAAAATAGCTGTTCTGCTCATCCTGTAAGGGATTTGAGGGATCATAATAAATGTCATTCTATGTATTATATTATATTATATTAGCTTATTATTGTGATAGTACTTGTTTAAGTCTACTCCTCATTCCATCAAGGTTAGCTCACATGCTACTAATCACATATTTTAATTAAGTTAAATTTTTTACTGTGTCATCAATCAAATCTGAGAAATTTAATTTTCTGTAACAATGGCTTTAGGAAACTGGTACCATCTACAGACAGAATAGCCATTAGCATATGTAAATGGAAAAACATGGAAAAGAAGATGAGACCTGTCTGTGGGCTCTGAAATTATCAATCTCCAAGACAAGATAAAAGAAGAGCTTCCCTGTGGGAGACAATGACTTACTTCTTCATGATACTTATTTAATGTCAATGTACTTTATTCAGATAATAAATAAGAGGAGTTCCCTTGAGCCTGATTGCTTGCATAATGCATTCACACATATAATTATAAAGAGGACAAAAAGCCAAGCTTGTGTGTGAAGAAGCAAACTAAATTCACCACCCACCAGCTCTTACCATGTCATTGGCTGCTCACCTGGGCAATTGGCAATGTATCTCTTGCTGATACAGAGTTTTTCACCTACAGGTTGTATTGTGACACATCTGTGAACAAAACATTATTTAAAAAAACATTCTTTTTAAAAAAAAAGTCATTAATTCATTCCTAATAGGAGATACAAACTTAAAAAAGAAGGTACATACTTAAAAAGAGAGCAATAACCTCAAATTCAGGAAACTAAAGAACCTTTAAGGACTGACCCTACAGGACCATTAACTACAAGTTAGATAACCACCACTGCCTTCAGAAGATTTCAAGTGGGATTAATTCTGCTTGAAGATAAAAATAAAGTAATCTTAACATCCCAATTCTGAAAGCAATGTGGTACTAGATGTTTAAGACGTACAAAAAGCAAGATGTTAACACCCCCAAAAGCTGTTTAACTTCCAGTGAAGAGTTAAGTCTTTGTTTTTAGCTAGGGATTCAAAAATTTAAGTCTGGCCCACGGTCCACACTGTGTGAAAGTCTGCACAAAGCTAGTGCCTCATTTAAGTCATGTTAAAACATCCACCTGTACCTTTAATGATACATAAGCCTCATGTTGACTTCTCCTGCAGGAATGACTCTCACACTGCATTCCTTCCCATTCTACACTACCAAGTTACGCAGGCAAACAGCAAATATGCAAAAAAACAAGGGAGTTGGAAACTTAGACAGGGGAAAACTTGTGAATAGCATGCAACAGCTAAATCTAAAAGCTGTAAATATAGGATCCCTTTCCTAACTTTTCCACACACTTATTGAAAATCTTATTGTACAGAGGCTCATTGGGGCGGAGTTGATTTTCTTCATAGCAGCCCATATGGTGCTGTGTTTTGGATTTGTGACCAAACCAGAGTTGTTAACATACCAATCAATCTTTTGGCTGTTGATGAACAGCGCTTGCATACTGTCAAGGCTGCCTCTCCAGCTACCCCACCAAACACCAGTAGGGTGGGAGGGGAGACAGCTGAGACAGAGGACTCTAACTGCCCAGAGAGTCCATATGATGTCATGTTCAGCAGTAAAACTTGGGGGGAGTTTTTCTAAAGTAGTCTTTGCTCAGAGACTGTCTGGACATCAGTCAGCTGGTGGTGAGTGACTGTTTTTGCTTCACTGAAATTCCACAGGAAATAAGGTATTTTTCATCAGGACAAGGCGTTTTGTTGGAAGTTTTGCCAACCTGCTCTAATTTGGACTAGATTTTTCTCGTGCCATGCATTCACACACCTCCTGGTAGGAAAAGGAAGGAGGTGAAAATAGGCACAGTTGGGGACTTAATTACAGCATAATTGCAGACCTGTCCATGTTGCTGTTTGAGGAGCCTTAGAACAAATACAGCATAGTTATCTGTACCTCACTGGAATTTTATGTCATTCCCTCTGAATATTCCGTCTGGCTTCTTGGCCACTAAAATCCTGAGCTCACTGACATCCTGCCCCCACCATATATAAAGGAGCGCACAATGATGTCCTGTGGTCTGATTTTTCCCCTTCCATACATTTCTGGATATGAAAGGCAATAACCATTCTAACAAAAGATTCACTATATATTATACATGTCCTCATGTATCACATACAGCAACAATTAATGAAGCATCTTTTCACACAGAAATGCACATGAGAATATGCATTCATTACTAATGAACACAGCAACAGATACATGTTTAAGAAGACTGAGTGGAATTAAAACATGTATATCCAAAATCAAAGCCAGGGATATAACAAAAGGATTTCATAGACAGAGAAGTACATAGTACATCTACAAACAAAGGTATAAATCAGGTTTCAGTAAGATATTTTGTATTACCACACAACTCAAAATCAGGGAGAGAAGTTTTGGCTGAGTAGAGACAACACAAAACACGGCAGTTGCTTCTACACGCAAAGCACTTCAGATGTAGTAATGCTTATTGGAGGATTTGAGCTTCATTCTTAGATCTGATAGAAGTGCTATCTGATAGGTACATTATTTAGAGACAATAACTACAGAGGCACCATCATCATGACTTAGAGACAGTAACCAGGGGCCATGAGCACAGGGTTTGCTGGAGACGTAATTTCTTTTGATAATGTTTGTGAAAAACTCATAACAGTGTGTTTTAGCACTAGTACTTTTCAAAAGGCAAAAATTTATTCTTGTTGTCATTAGAAGTAATAAAAAAATTATTGTTAATTTTAGCATAGACAGAAGTGTATTTTAGGTAATAAGGAAGTCAGTGTTGCATTTACAGTATGGGTCAACCAAGACACTACAAGAATAATCAGTTACGAAAAGTAACAGTTTACAAATCTTGAATCTTTTTAAACCTTTGTCATTCAATTTAAAATAATTTCTTCATAAATAAGGGTATTTCAAACTAGACATAAAAGTGTATTAGCCTGTAAATTTAGGACATACATTTCTTCATCTAGAAGAACCCTTTAAAATCCTTTTTTTCTCTTTCATCCAACAACTGGAGAACTGCAAACATTTTCTATAACATTAAAGCATTAAAAACTTTTCACACTTAACTGTGAGATTTTAACCAATGTTTTAGATTTTCCCTGAAAGTCCAACTTAAATGCAACCCAAAACTTCAGTAACGAAACTGTTCAGCATGGCATATTAACAAGTTAAAGACAATACATAGGCTCAATCTCTCCTGGAAGGTATCTGTGTTAGTTAGCTGTGCTTTTTGTGCCAAGGGAACACTGAGCCCTTCAGCTATTTCCAGTTTCACTCCAAAGCAATTTTTTGGGCATATATAAGAAATGTGAATATGTACAAGTTTGCCTTTTCTTATATGTATGCATGTGTGTGTTTGCGCTGTTTCTTATAGGTAAAAGATATTCTTAGACTCAGATAGCAAAGGACTTAACTTGCCTATTGATATTTCTAAGGTTATACTTGCTGTGATATTAAAATTAAGTCTATCATGTCCATAAATGGCACAACAGGAAAACATTTTCTTTTATAAGCGACTCCATAAAAGGTAGAGGCAAAGATCACTACAAAACTACTAGAGTCCTTTTTAAGGAGCACCAGAAGCTGAACAAAATTTTGTTCCCAGTGAATTCAGTTGCTGCTAGTGTTGTCATAAGGAAAGGCAGTGACTAGGACATGCACTTTCTTCTGAGTAATAAGAGCTGAATGGCAAGATAAACTGTGAAGTATCACATCACTTTGTTCAGTAAGCAGGTTCACCAATTTGCTGAGCTCTGTGCTGGAATCCTTCAATACACTGTTTTTCATCAGTGCTGGAAGCAAACTGCCACTCAGTCTGTTTGAGCTCATGGCTGAAAGAAAAGATGATCAGGAAAACCTGTACCCTGGAGCAACATTCTGCATTTGACTTGGGCAAGAAAACAAGCCAGTTCCAAAGCCCTCATTATTGTGTAAAGATCATCATTAAAGCTGTTTTTTAAATTGCATCCTTCAGAAGAAGCTACTTGTCCTCCAAATCCTATAGCATTCTCCATGCTTTCTGCATTTCTACTTAGTCCTATTTAGAAAGAGCTTTTGAGATATGTGAAAAGTTGTCATAGAACTTTTTCTTTTTTTTAAGTATAAGATCTCAACTAGTTAAATACTGACACCTAAGTGTAAGAATGCTATAATATGAAAGGAATGGTTTTCACATTTACCAAGTATTCAGACTTTTATTAAAGTCAATTCCTATTACAGCAATGCAGCATATTACGTTTTTGTTTTCCAGGAAAATGAAATCACTATATGGGGTGACCTCCATGCCCAGTCATTGCTTTCACCTAGATTGAATTTAGAAAGTCACACAAAATTAGAGCTATTCCTATACATATAATAAAAGAGGTCTTGTCTGAGTGACATTAAACCCCCCTGTCTTTAAAATGACTCAAAAAACTAAAAACAAAATAATGTGTTGTTTTACATTTCCTATTTCACATGGGATTTTTATTTAATGGGATTTGTAGTCTTCAAGATTCTTTCAAATATTCCATTCTTTAAATGATAGTAACACTTTACTCCATAATTGCTTATACTGAAATAATTTAAATACCAGAATGTGTGGGGGAAACATGTTGATACAATTCCATATTTGTGGCAGCTCTTTAAAGAGCCTGAGGATCGTCCAGGAGATGGTGTTTAGGAAGAAGAACTATTTCACAGCAAGATGCTGCTGCAGCTCTGTACACATGATCTACATCAATTGGAAAGTTTGTAATCAAAATGTTTGTTCTTATATTTTTTGCAGAATTTGGGACTAAAGTGCTCTGTGTAACTGAGAAATCATGACAGAATTTATCCTTAAAATATTTTGTTTGCTACTACTTCTAAAGAAAACTAATCTTTCTGTCTGAAAGGTTCTCTTATTTTCTACATTTTTACAGAGGAATATACGCAAGAGATAAACATTTTAATGGGAGGAAAACCCTGCCCTATGAGTAACAAAACTGTAGGCTTTATTTCATTCCCGTACTGCTGTGAGCAATGGCACACATCCAGTTTTTTGGTTTCTATTGTTTTGTTTTGGTTTTCTGGAATATGTGTTTGAGAAACCCGTAATCACAGGGCTTTAAAAAAAATGAACAGATGCTTTTATTTTCTAGTGTAAATGAGTCTCAGTGGCTTACAGCTATCTCTTTTAAATGGCTTTAAAGTTTATTCAGTAAACTTTTATGGAACTCTTTTTACTGAAAACTACCTCTGGAGCTACCACTGAAATAATCACGAACACGCACACACACATGCAGCTCTCTCAGTCCTGTGGAGTTACAATGTGGAACATCTTCAATCATATCCATAGCACCAAACAGTTGTGCTACAGAGCGTAAGGTTAACACAGAGCCAAGGTCAGAGAGCATGTCTCCCTACTGCACTGCTGACAAAACACATCGTTCCCAAGCAGCTGGGAAATGTTTCTCTAATTAGCTCTGATGATTTCTATTAATCACTTGACTCCTCTAGAGCCTGTGGATTACAGTTTCAAAAACTTCACAAGAAGGTAAAACAGCCTATTCTTTGTGCTTATGTTAGTGAAGATCTATAAAACCTATCTACTGATTTATGATCAGTTTATTGAAAAACAGGCACTTTGCAGGTATCTTGCAGTATTTTGTTTTCATTCATGGAGATGAGCCTAGACAGTTACTGCTATTCTGCAAGCTTTAAGAAAAATCAAATTTATAAATTTTGTTAAAATGAATGAATTTTCAGTTATGCATTAATTAATTAATTACTTTCATTTACACAACTACTACATTAAGTTCCCAGTAAATTATAAGCAATTTCTTGTGTTCATTGAAAGATGTGAGTGTTGCCATGGAACAAGACACAATGTCTCATATGGGGAGCTCGATTTTTGTATTTATACATAGCAATGTTTTTTACCATTTGAAGTCACTAATATGCCTTATTAGACTGACAATATCTTGATAGCTACCTTTTATTCTTATTTAGATATATTTCCACAGATTGGAAAAACAGCCTTAATATTTACTGTACAAAGAATAGCTCCAAAGTGGAATTAGAGCTGAAAGAAAGGGCATCTGGATCAACCAGTTTAACGTTTTTATTCCAGTGGGCAATACAACTGCAGTGTTTCAAGATTTTTTTACAGAAACTTGAAGATTTTCATAGAACATTAGTAAAATTGCTTTGCAATAACTGATGATGTTTTACTCACGCTACTGAGAAGTCCAGAAATAATTGTAGAAAGTACTAGAGATGCTGAATTTTCAAAATCTAATAAAGCCAGTTAAATCATTTGAAAAGAAATTTCTTTGGTAGAGGAAGATCCCTACCCAGTTTAAATAAACTAGACAAAAATAAATATTTGGGACTGGGTGGGATGCAGCCACTTATGCTGAGGGAGCTGGTCAGTGTCTCAACCATCTTTGAAATGTCATGGCCATCAGAGGAGGTTCCTGGGGTTGGGAAGAAAGCAAGAAGTCTTCAAGAAGTGCAAAAAGGAAGATTTAGAAACTACAGGCTGGTCAGCCTCTTCTTGAACCATGGGAAGATGATGAAGCCAACCATCCTGGAAACCATTTCCTAACACAGTAAGGACAAGAGGGTTGTTGGGCATAGTCAGCAGGGTTTTATGGAGGGGAAATCATGCCTGACCAACCTGATCACCTTGTGATCAGGGATTTTTATTTAATGGGACCTAATGTCACCTTGTGATCAGGTGTAGCAAAATGACTAGTTCAGTGGACAAAGGAAGAGCAGTGGATTTTGTACATCTCAACTTTAGCAAAGCTTTTAACATTTTCTCATTTTACCTTCTCATAGACAAACCGATGATGTATGAGCTAGGTAAACACACAGGGACATGGACTTAAAACTGTCTGGGCTGCTGGGCTCTTGGGTTGCGATCCATTAATGGCACAAAGTCCAGCTGAAGGCCAGTGATTAGTGGTATGTCCTAGGAGCCAATACTAGGGCAAATACTGTTTAATCCTTCACTCACAACCTGGATGATGGGACAGAGTGCACTGTCACCAACTTTGACATTGGGAAGAGTTCTTGATGGACCAGATGCTTGTGCTGCCATTTAGAGGGTCCTCAACAGGCTGGAAAAAATGGGCAAACAGGAATCTCATGTGCAACAAATGGAATGCAGAAGTCCTGCCCCTGGGAAGAATAATCCCACGAAAAGGGGTGCAGGGTGGGGACCAAGTAACTGAAAAGCAGCTTTGCAGAAAGGACCTGGAGGGTCTTTGTGGACAAAAAGTTGACCATGAACCAGCAATATATCCTTGCAGTTAAGCCAGCCAACAGCCTCTGGGCTGCATTAGGAAAAGTGTCCTAATGTCACCAGCAGGATGAGATAGGTGATATTTCCCAGCTACTCAGCACTGGTGAGACACATCTGGAGTGCTGGGTCTAGTTCTGGGCTAGCCTGTGCAACAGAGACGTGGACATACTGGATTGAGTCCAGTGAAAGGACAGGAACATGATTAAGGGATTGGTGCATCTCTGACATATGAGGAGAGGCTGATAGTGCTGTGATAGTTCAGTCTGGAGAAGAGAAGGCTCAAGGGAGATCTCCATGTGTAGAGACAATTAGTGGAAGGAGAGAAAAGAAGACAGAACCAGACTTTTTTCAACGGTGCTCATTTAAAGGACAAGAAGTAAGCGGCACAAATTGAAATACAGGAAGTTGACAGTGCTCAAACACTGAAAGAGTACTGAAGGACTTATTCCTCTCCTTTGCTCAGTGCAGCCATTCTAGAAGTCTTTAAGTCTTTGGTTTCTGCAGAGGCATTCCGCTGAGCATTATCACCTTCAAACCCAAGGATCTGGGAATCTTTCCAGAGCGGGCACCCTGCAGGACTGCTGGTAACAAGGAGAAGAAGACTGAACTGGTTTCATGGTGCCACCTCTGTTCAGTGATAAGAGCAAAGACTGAAATTCTGGACAATACTTCCAGAGCTATCAATGTAAACTTTTTGTGGTTCACAAAGGCTATACAAAGAAAAAACTACAATTTTCTTACAGAGAGCTTATAAGATCTTTGCAGAGAATTCACAGTATCTGGTGATATAGGTCATGAACACAAAAGGGGCCCTATATATTAAAATTTGGTGTCTGTAATGTGACTTACACTGAACACAAAATTGGATAGCATCATGCAGTAGAAATTGGGCCTATATGCTTTTGGCAGATTTACGGTTTAAACCACAGGACAAAACAATAAACTTCTTACATCCACCCATATCATTACATATCCTTTAGATGTGAAAGGCACATGTGCATGTATTTACATACACAGACACACATGCATAAATTCTTCATATGTTTCTGTACACATATACACACAAATAAGTTACGATGAACTGCTTCAGATCAGCATTGGAGGCAGGTCCAGAAAAGCAGAGATGAAATTTGAGCAGAAAAAAAGAAAAGAGGATATTTATACACTTAATGCTAGTCAATGGTCTGGAATACTGAAAACTGGCCTGAGCTTTGCCAGGCAGACAGAATACAGGGAAGTAGTGGATGATTTATAGAGCTGGCCCAAAGCCAAAATGTTTTTAAATTTCCACAGAATGGAGGGACATGTTTTAAGGAATTTGGCAATTCCTTCTTCTGCCTGTTTTTTTCCCCAGCAAATTTATTCTGGTCATTACTATGTCTACATATTGAAGTGTATGAATACATACATACACACACACACACTAAAGAGAGTAGATCACCCAAACGATGAGAAATCCCAGATGCAAGCCATGGATGTTCTCCATTTATACACAAAAGTCAACCACTTCGGGAATCTAACTATTCTTCAATAGCAAAACATTTGATGGTGCAGAGAAGATGTGGATCTTGATCCTGCAAACACTTAAACGTGCTGCAGTGTAAGCTGTTAAATAGTCCAAAGAAGTCAAGTGTGTAAAGCTAAGTACATAATTTAGTTTCAAATTGCAGGTCTTAGAACAGTGGAGAATGTATTGTTTTTAAAACTTTCTGTATTTTTTAGAATCAGCAATGCCAAAAAAGAGCAAGAAGAGAGAATCACAGCTTGAAAATCTTTTGTCAGAATTCTTGTAAAAGCAAAGATTACACTCTGAAGGGGCAACTGTTATAACCTTTGTGTTCACAGATGCCAAAAAGATGCTGGTGGTCTAGGGATTATCTTCAAATACACAATACTAAGGCTCCAGTTGAACAGCAGGACATCTGTTCTTAGCTTAGCAGCAGGTCTGGGAACAGAGAGGTAAGAGGTAACAGTCACAGATCTATAGAAAGGGAAATTCTACTTTTACAAATCAGTAAATGCAGTATCTCTAGATTAAATCTGCATCATCAAACAGGAAAGGAGAGATAAGGTCTGACTGATTATATTGCCTTAGAGACTGAATGTTTTAACTTCAGTAAACCTACTGTTGATGGGTTGTGGTGTTTAAAATGACCCTTCATCCTCAAAATACAGATGAGCTGGCTTTTACATATGCGGGGGTACTCTGAAAAAAGAAGCCAAGGAGGTTATCAAAGACTGAGTGGGAAAGAAATGCTACAGAGGACATCTCCTGCTTAAAAATATAGTTTTAGTTCTAAGACTGTCATAATACACAAGGCAAATAATCATCTTTTTGCCTCCCCTGCGTTATCTTTCTTACTGATTGACAGCCCCTTTTCGTATGAACAAGTCTACATCACTGCAGACAAAAAATAACAGATTTTAAACAGCCTGTTCCTTTGTAACATATGGAAGCTAAGATCAGTGTAAGTACAGCAGAATGAAAGAAAGAAAACATTTCCTTGTATTGAGTGCTTCTAAATATTTTCACTTCTGAGCAATAATCACTTTAGATTAGCAACTAACCAGGTTGCATTTGCTTTCCAACAGTTAAAGAACAGCATTCACCAGGATAATTACTCTTTTCATCTGAATGCAGAAGGCATCAGCTTGGAATAGTCCTGGTGGGACACAGTAGATGTGTTTAAGATACATATTATCTGTCCATCTGTATATGAAACTTAAACTGTGGCATTTTACATTTTCACAAGGGACTCATAAGAACTAATCTCTATCACATTTCAGGGCAGGTTACAAAACAAGCTTCCATCAGGTGTTTGAGGACTGCTGAAGATATGGGAAGTTTTATTATTCATTTTTTTTCCGTAGACCTTGTTTTGAGTTAAATTTTGAATTCATTACAGTAGATCCTGCAAAAGTACCAGATGCAATGGAAAACTAAAAACACGCAGGCAGGACTGAAAAAAACCCCACTTAAATGCAAAGCCCTCTCTCCCTAATTACTGGAACTGTATCAAAATCATATAAATCCTATTACCAACTTTTACCAGCTCAAAGTCATGTAGTTCAGTAGGGCCCCACCAGTGTAACAGGGACTATTAAAACACCCAATATTTTCAATTCTTTTCAACCTTTTTCTGCTAACTTGCATTCAGACATTGCTGTAGCATAACAGTATAATTTGGCTCATCTTTTTATAGTGTTTTCTGGTATCTTTTATGTTGATTTCATCTGACAGTTTTAGCAATGACCTGCTGAAAGCATTCTCCAAGCCCATAAGTGGTCTCTGAACCACACAGCAAAGAAGCTGAAAACTGAACAGTATTACATACCAATAGGCCTAACAGAAGATTATTAATAATAAGATACATTTATTTTTATATTGTCATACCTCAGGCTCATAAAGAACACTTAGAATACCAACAGTAGTAGGATGCTCTACTACTGACAGTAACACAGTATTTCTGTAGCCACTTAAAGCACAGTAGCTCAAAGCTCTTCCAGCGATGAATTTCACTTCATTGAAAATTGAGATAGAGCAGGAAGAAGGACTTATGTTTTACCAGCAGTAGCTTTTCTGCTGCTGACAAAAAAAGACACAGAGGTTCATGGCTTTGTTCTGTTCACCTATCAAAACCTTCAGGTATTTGTCAAAATCACATTTCTTTATCAGAAAGTTCGTGAGCCGCTGACACATCTGAACGTTTTCAAGTTTGAAGGAGTGTTGTATGATACTAAGTAGATGAGCACTTGATTTTAGTAATTATGTCAAGGACATCTATATTGTAAAATAAAGCATTACCGCTCTAGCAATGACCCTCAATATCTTTATCAGTTATGTATCTACACATATACAGCATTTAATACATCCATTTATTTAACAATTAGTTTTAACTAATATTTTGCTATTTCTAGATAGATACCAGAGGTTTTTATATCTTTATAAAATATTTGGGGCACTATAAAAGTAACACCTATGAAGTCAGATTAAAGAGAATATCTTCTTTACTGCAAAGGATATCATTTCCCCAACAAGTTGGAATAGGGAGTCTTTGCCTAAGGAATGCAAAGAAGGAGCTCACTTTTAACTTACCTGTTTATATGTTTTCTCAAACACAAACAATACTAAATGTAACAAATTCATAATGATTTCCCTTTATCAGGACCATAGATATAAGAATAGCAGCTCTGAATTGAGACAGCTATGATACAGAAAGGGTGCATTTTTAACTGGAAAAAAATAAGAGATTATGTTATAATTATGGGGTTTGGGGAAGGATTAAGACAAATGTCTATAGACAGTCTGTGTAGGAGAGGCAACTTAGGGGAAGCTGACACTCTACAGTATTGTTCTAGATGGAAAAATTAAATAGCTGGTTTGTTGGGTTTTTAAAGTAGTACTATCTCTGTCTA
The DNA here is from genome assembly GCA_013400335.1 of Eurystomus gularis. NCBI lineage: Eukaryota > Metazoa > Chordata > Aves > Coraciiformes > Coraciidae > Eurystomus > Eurystomus gularis. The sequence goes on from VZZY01010532.1 coordinate 259,125, forward strand.
AATTTTATTGCTGAAAGTATTGTTTTATTCATTCCTGACCTACATAACCATTGGAACAAAATTGGTATGATAAAGAAAGATGCCACAAGGATTTATTGTTTCCCCACCAACCATCTGGTCTTCATTCTCAGATCTACTTATAACCTATTTCTAAAATGACAAAACTTAGATTATTAACAATATTAAATGTCAGAATACAGCAGTTACATTTTCTTTATCCTTTCTCAAATCTCTATCTCCATAAGCCTTCTCAGTATCTCACACAGTTCATGTCAAAAATCCTAACCATAGAGGAAGAAAGGTGATGGAACAGAAACTTCAAATTACAAAACTGAGGAGTACTTAAATCAACATTATGCCAGAAAGACATTAAATTAAAAAAAAAAACCCACATACGATTTACCACAGCTCCTTATACTACCAACAAAATGAGAATTAATCTTCTAAACTCATCTAATTGAACTAGATTAGTTTCTCCCTTCCATTTCCAATTGTCATCTGTAGGTGACTGTACATGTCTGTATTGTTAACAATACAGCTCTGCTGTTGTGTATAGGTTTGAGATTTGATCCAATATCTATATTGCCTCCTGGCACTTAATCATGCAAATGTTGACACCATTAAGAAAAGCAACCTTCTACAATGTGATTTATAAAATTTAACAATAATTACATCATACAGGGAAATCATATAATTGTCTCTTCTTTTTTTTTGCCAGAACAATATTTTCCTTGAAACAGATTCCTGATTGCAGTTTTGGACTTCTATTTAAGTGACTTAAATGGGGCTTTTGCACTTCTACCCTGAGATCTTTCTGGATTTTTTTTTTGCTGTCCCTTTCAGAACTTCTAAAGCTTTTCTTTCTCTTCCTACTGTTATCTTCAAAACTTGAGGTTCTTTTGAAATGCAATATGAAACACACATTGACAATTCAGATCTACTCACTTCAACTGTTGAAAGGGATGTGCAAAGAATAAAGCCATTGCTCTAAACAAACTTGCCAACAGGAAGAATAAGCACCCATGTAAGAGATTTTTAGTCCAGAGGGATCCATTGAATACTCAAGGAATGCTTTCCAGCCCTCGCTAACAAGCTTCTGATTCAGTGTTATCAGATAGCCACTGGGTGTGGATAGGATGCACCTCTTACAGGGGTGCCATGTCTGTGTTTGGACACAGCCAGAGTTGGCTGCTCAGTGATCTTACTGACTCACAACCTAATAAGCTGGTCCCACATACAAGGTAAAAGCTAGAAGGAGAAATGATAGGCCCAGAAAGAAAGAACATAGCTTTCAGCTCTAGGGTGTGGGAGGTTTGATTTTCAATTCCCCTTCATCTTGAGGGATTTCACTAAAACACATGCTTTAGTCTTTACGTGACCAAAGCCTTTGATACTAACAAAGGTAATCCAAGAATTAGAGAAAAATATTTCACTATTTGTTCATCATCTGAATAGGTTATATATTCTAAGAATATTTTTTCTCATCTGAATTTTAGAAGAGCACATAATTTAGTCGTGACCTTTACCCAATAATGTTAATTTTTAGTAGTGCAAATACAAATAGGCAAATGTCAGTAAGACTAAGAGTATGAAGTACATGCTTACTGACAAGATCAATGCTTTGGGTCTTACTCGAGTAGCATTTACTCTGTATAGGCTCTAGAATGGATTCTATGTTTTCCTACTTTTTAAAAATTGCAACAAAGCAAGCTGTACCCACACAAAAACAAACAGCATGGGAGACAGAAAGACAAGAAATAATAGTTGAAAGTTGTATCACATGCAATTGATCAATGTCATTACATGCCAGTGCCACAGTTCAGTACGGGTAAAACAAAGATTATTCCATTAATATTCCACTAGCCAAGGGACTTCCAGACTTCAAAATATTCTGGCACATTCTGACTAAATACAGCTGGTCCACCTTTGAGTTAAGTTTCAAGCCATTATGTCGTGAAGACTATAAAAATACTTGCAAACCATAAAAGAGTAAGGGGCAGATCCAAAGACAACTGAAGTTAATGGAAAGCCTACCACTGGTTTTATTTGGCTCCTAATAATCCCTGGAGATAGATTTCCTACAATTTATATTGAGCCTCACACTACTTATCCGAGCCAAATTACATTAGATTTTTATACTGAAGTCCTTTACTACATAAGTCAAATATAGTATACACAAGAGGTCAAATATGAAAGAGAATTAGGAGCTAAAACATACTAAAGATATCAGTCATTACTTCTGAAAGTTAAACAGACTGTCAGTGCTGAGTACAGTTACATGGCAGTTTAAAAAATACCCTCTACAAATTTTAAAAGCATTTTAGAAAACAAATGCCACTCAAAAGCCATGCAATTCTCAGAAAAAGCTGCCAGGAGAATAAACATGAGCAAATTTAACCTCTTGTAATGCTGTAACATTAGCCACAGAATGACTAAAATATATAAATCCACATGACCATTACTGGCTCTCTCTTTCTATTTATTTGGTATCAAAGACAGGGATGGGGCATAGAACCAAGTATCTCATTCTGAACTGGAACTGGCAATGTTTCTTAGAGTGTCTTCCCATGTCTTAGTGATGTTTCAGGACATTAGTTTGAGAGCTATTATACCATGTTTCTGAAAAAAATGAACCTTAGTGAAGTTAAAATTCACACAACCCACAATTTGAAGGGAAGATTGGAGGTTGAATTTAAGGACAGAATTTATTCAATTAGACAAAGAATGTTAACAATTTATCGTTTCAGAAAGGACAAGATCACTTATCATTCACATACATGAATTGGCACCATTGAAAATAAATTATTTTTACAAACAGAAATAACTTAAACCATGAAAGGCAAGTGCAAGAGGACTCATCCCTCTCTGATGCTTTTGGAACTGCCCAGAGCTGTGGGCTTTCTCTCAGCTTCTTACAGGAGGGGTGTTATCTGTTGAATGCAACTCTTTCCAAACACTCAGCGCTTGGCATTACTGCAATGACCCTTTGGAGCTTTGCAGGGAATTTTCTCCCAGCCTCCAAGTTCTCCTCACAGCTTTATTTGGAGTTATCATCCATGTTCTATCTCTGCACAGATAACAAATGGAGCAATGTAGGTTTAAACGGCTTAGTCAGATTTACCTTGCCTACAATAGAGGCGGGTTTAATGTTACAGCACAGAGGATTCATTTAAGAAAGACTTCCACTCGTACTCTTAGCCACACAGTTTGAAAGAAAAGGCTTGTAGTAAATCAGATATAGTGGGCAATTTTAGCTTAAATTTAATCAGATTCTTCTCTAATTGTTTACCTTAGTTTACAAAATATTGCTAAGAACCTCTAAGTGTCAGAGCTGGGGATTCACTGTTCAGGACAGCATCCATCCACCCAGCTGCTGCCCTCAGCTCTCAACTTCTGCCTCCCCTCTCCTGTGATCAGCATTCCCACGAATTATCTCTTATTCCAAGTAGCCTACCACAAACACTGCCTTTGTTCTAGGTGATCCCCTTATTTACCTTTGAGCTTAGGGCTTGGATATAACAACAAAAAGCATTAGTAGCTTTGTTTGGAGCCAAATACTTCTAAAACTCAAAAGTGATTCCTTGTTTCCAGTTCACACCTGAACAGCTATGTGCACATATTTATGAATGTACACATTTTGGCAAACACTGCTGATTGTTCTTCCTGGCTTAGCTACCTAAAATACTTAAGGCTATGACTCCTTTATCTTTAATCAGCCTGCTATTCAGTTGCCTACTGCCCACGCTGGACTGTCCTCCCAAATGCAATCTAAGATAACATCATTTTGTTAAATACTGTATAAAACACGTATTTCATATATATTAAGTTCATGTTCTAAAGTGCACTGTTAGAGAGGTCACACTAACATGTTGAATTCCTGTCACTAATACACCCAGGAGCTGCACAGTCACAAACTTACACAGATAATCATTAAACCAGAACAATCTAGTTGCAGCACCAAGGACTTAGCATCAGCAGAGCCAGCGTCTTTTTTATCTGAATTTTTAAACTTCTGCAGTGACTCTATTTTCTCTCTATTTGCCCAAGTCCCTGCTTCTTGTCATCCAACACGTCTGTTTTCTCCAATTTATCACTATGCGCTTCCCTCCCTAATAAGTCAGTCCTGAGTCAGCAGAAGCACTTCTGCCTAAGCTTCATTAAAAAAAAAAATTAGTTTGTTCATATATGAAACTTAAGAACCCATCTTAAATTCAATATATATTTAAAAGCTTTACTGAACAGACTGAGATTACTAAACTGGAAGTTAGCCTTGGAATAATTTTTACAACCAACCTGACATCTCTCTTGCTTCATAGTTACTCATAAAACCCACGCTGGGAAGTGATGCTCTGTCCTGCAATGTCTTAACGCTGCCTAGCATTAATACTGTACACTACATAATAATTCATAGTATCTTAAATTCTTCCTCCATTTGACAGTCTTGGTTTTTCCTCCCAAACATCCTGCTACTTAATAATATGCACATATGAAACTGTAGTGTGGCTTCATATTCCACCATAAGTGAAAGAGGCGTTTTCAGTAGTGAAAAACGATTTTACATCGCCTTAATTATGCAAATTACTGTCTAAAACTTTATGAAATTGCAGCCTGCTGGAAAGACCTATACTCCTACTATAAGCACGAGGCTGCCCTAGAATTACTTTCGTTTTTCATGAATTCACTGTCACTGACACAACTCTGTCACCGCGAGCGCCAAGTACTTCTGGCAAGTTGTCAGCACTTTTAACCACAATATGCTCTTGCTCAGCAGTCACTGTAAGAGGCTACAAGGTTGACTGTAGCAGAGGGAGCTGGCAGAGGAAAAGCAGTGCAGAAAAGATGAAAGGTACCTTTACTGCAGCAGCCCTTATTGCCACCTCTTTAGGTCTCCTGCATGATCCATGATGAAAGGTGTTAATCCTCCTGTAAATACCACTCCATCATGACTAGCAGGGGTCAAAGAAGTAGCACAAAGTTTATATTTTGTCAAGCTTCTCACATCATGCTAGGTCCTTATTTTGTAAATACCTCTTTCTTTCCTTCTGTCTTCTTTATAAATAGGCAGTTTGGGAAAAAATAAAAATAAAACCTACACCAAAGTCAGATGTATGCAGCTTTTTCAGGATGCAGTTTATCATATTTGGTAACGAATAATCCAGACAGTCGACTAAACAATTAGGAAAATTCATCCTTAAAATTTCCCTGAATGCTTAGGAGAAAAGTATCTGCCTCAGAGAACCAGCAGAAATCTAGGACTCTGAATTCAACTCGCAGGCTGTGCAGGTGATTCCTTTTAAAAACTCGCTGTTGTCATGGAGCTGAACTGCTTCTTGAAATAAAGAGGCTTAGGGTAAACAAATGAAAGAGAACTGAGGTTACCCACAAAACGCTGCTGTGCCTCTGCTCTCATACCTCTTTCTTCAGGGAAGTCTGCTCTGCTAAAGGGCCACCCAGGTCAGTGCCTCTTGGTCCTCACTGAAAATTTTAGCCTTGCAGATGGCCAGTGGATGACAGTAAACTATTTTAGTGCTGGCAACATTTATTTGTTTGATTTAGGTCTATATATCCTACAGAGAATGTGAAACATTTCTATGGACTGCTGTACATCCTTGAAGTGCTGGGGCCTGAGTTGTGGGCCCCAAGTTGGAGTTGACCTGTAAATGAGCCACAACTTAGCAGAATGTTTTGGTTTTCTTATTGGCTTCATGTTTCAGAAGCAGAACCTGGCCCACCTGTGTTTCTGTGGCCCTGCCCTCACCCAGGTGGTCATGGTTGGGGTGGTAGGTGAGGCCAGGGCTATATCAACCAGGAGCTGATCAGTTGGAGGAGCTTCCTGTTGGGTGTGGCTTTTGTTGGGACTAGTTGTATCTTGCTGAGCTCTCTTGGTGGTGTCCTTCCATGTGAAGGGCGACTGAGGGAGCCATCTCTGTCTGTGGGCAGTGGAGGAGCTGGGCCCACAGGAACTTATGGCAGGACTGTTTGAAAGAAGACTTCCAAGGGGACGTTGCTGAGTTCAGTATTGGCCTGTGTGATCAGGCAACTGATGGCAGCATAAAATGGTGATGGCTGAACTGGCACAACAGCCTTGGTGTGTGCAAAGTAGTTCAGTGCTTGCACAACCTCAGCCCTACAAAGAAAAATACCAGTGTTACCACATCTTAAATGTGGAGACTTGTTCTCTTCTTTGTTCTCTGCTAGACATTTTTAATGAGAGGCATCCTGCAGCAAGCCTTGAAATTGGGTGCTTGAAACCGGTATTTGCTGAACTCCTTCTGCCCTAATGGTATCAAACTCAGCAAGTTGTAATTTATTACTAAAGCATAAAACACTGCTGGTGATTTAAGGAAATGACCAAAAGATTCACAGCAAGTAATCTGAAAACAGCTCTTTTTCAGCATTTTACTGCACATTAGAGAACAAATGGAATTAGGGGTTGGAGGACAGTAGGATGCTGCTCTTCCATGACGCTGACCAGCTTTGGGTCTGTCTGGGGTATAGAAAACCATCTTCATAAAGCCGCTGAGAGCACGGGTGAGTGTTCGTCTGTCTTCTTA
>VZZY01010532.1:266008-314651 GCA_013400335.1 Eurystomus gularis
CGGGCAGCGCTGCCCGCAGCCCCGCTGGGTGCGGAAGGAGCCCTTGGCCGGGAGCCGCTGGGCTCGGCTCCTGCCCCGGTGCCGCTCGTCGCTTGGCTTCCAGCCGCTAGTTCCATGGAACCGCTCTCGCTGGGCGAGGCTTGACTGTATGAACTGCCGCAGTCAGGGGGGTCACAGTGCACGGCCGGGAGGGCCTGCCGAGTGGAAGTCGGGTTCCACGGGTGTCGATTCGTCCGCTCTCCCTTCCTTGATCTTTCCCCTGTGCGCTGGAGCGCAGGCACCTCTGCGAAACCATCCTGGTATTGTTTCACACTTCTGACAGAAAATCTCCATAAAGAGTAGATACAAGAGCCTGTTATATTGAGAACTATTGGGAAAATATTGCAAAAGCATTCATTTTCCTTTTTTTGTTTAAAGGTTATGCAACTCTTTGCTACACTTAGAAAGCGCCCCTTAGGATGTGGACAGGAATGGTTGAAAAGTGTTTTAACGCTCATCCAAAATAAGCGCGTTTATAAAGATGTATTCCTGTGTGCTTGTTGGTTCTATTTTCTTGGAGGTTCCGTGTACAGGAGGATTCATGTTCCATTGCGTCGCAGTACTGCCAGTGCCATAACATTTGCATTCGTGTTCTTTTACATGTCTCGTCCAAGCAAATGCTGTCTTTTAGATAAATCGTCACAGTCATATTTGTATTTTGCTTTAAAAGTTTTACCCTTAATAATTATTTCGGGATATCTAATTCCAAAAAGGGAACTTCTTTCTAATCTAGTATTTTGGAAGAGTTTAAAGCCACAAATGCACCTGAGCACTTTTGTTAAACTCAGTCCCAGTTCCAGTTTCTGCCTTGGGATGTTGATAGGGCACATCCTTTACAGGCAGTAGATGCAAGAAAAGGACATTCAAGATAAAAGTGGGCACTTACTGATGGCAGTATTTGTTAATCTGTAGTCACTTGCTGCATCCTGGCCTTTTGACAGCAGGAGATATAAATTGATAAGCTCTTCTTCCCTGAGGAACTGAGTTGCCAGTCCTGCCGCTCTGCCCTTGCCTGGCTGTGCTCTGAGTGATTTCTTTTCCCACCTCTGCTCTGGTTTGCGCCCAACAGTCCTCAGTCCTTGACTGCTCCATAATGCTGGAAACATTATGGACAGGTGAAAAATCATCGGCCCCTCTCTGCACATGGATTGGAACAGAGTTACAAACAGGCAATTGAAAAGTCCTTCCTCTGTGTGCCACCTGAGTGCCTCAGAGGCAGTTATCAGGAGCTGCTTAAATATCTCTTTGTGGAAAATGAACTCCAAGAACCTCTTTGACTTTTGGTTACCATGTGACGTTCGGAGTACCTATTACCTGACCCAGTTTGTGTCAATCATGGCACAAACCCCAGTGTGTTGGCAGAGATTTCATCTATATCTTTCCCAAAAGGCTCATCCACTGGCACAATGCTACCCTTGTATTTAAGATGTTGCAAAAGTTGAATTCTTTTACAGCTTAGGGTCACGTTTCTCAATATCTGGCAGGACCATGTAGGTCTTGGGTAGATCCAGGCAAAGCTCACTGTGTTAATCCTGAAGAGAGTCAGAAAAAAAGCGAATACTGCATCAAATTCTTCCTAGCATGTAGAGACCTTAGTTAAAGAACAGTGGAGAGTTATGTAAAGCATATATAGGGTGTTTGTGGAAAGCAGCATAGAATATGATAAGTAAAGTCAACTTCTAGGGAAATAGCTGCGTATTTTCCCAAGTTGGATTGCTTTTTCAGCAGACAGTATGTAGTATCTGGACCTCCAAAAAAAAAGGGGAGAGTTGGACTTTCTAGAAATAATCTCCCCTCATAGCCTATCATGTGTCTCCACTAGATTAAGTTAAGCCAGTGGTGCACAATCTACAGAGGAGGCTGGATTTTATGGTCTTAATTCTCAAATATTCATTTGTGTATTTTATAATTAGAATTTTGTTATTCTAAAGCACATATTTAAAGTTACTAAATCGCTAGTACATTTAATCCAAAAAGAAATAAGATGTAAATATCCAAAGAGAAATAATGAAAAAGAATATTCCTGTGTATGTGGAAAGATCTCCATCAAGAATAATCACATTTAAATGATACAATCTGTTAAAACTAACAAGAGTTTTCCATTTTGTGTCAGAATATTTTGTGATTGTGGATGAAGTCAACAGTAGCACATACATCTTCCTTTAATGTTCCTCCCATACTAAGCAGAGCTGGTAGGTAAGCTTTCTCTGTCGGTACGCTTCCAGAGCGCTTCCAAGCTATCAGACCCTGTTTTCTGTTCCTTATTTTTTGTCAGACTTGGCTCATTGTGCTAAAAATTGCTGAGTGTTAGACACAGGCAAATCTTTTCTGGACCATTACTGCAAAATTGGTATTTGTCATTCTGAGAATGAAGTTTGAAAGTATGCTTATATCAAAATTACATTCTTTATATATCCTGAGTGAGGAAATAATTTCAGTGGAAAATTTAGCCACCTCCCCTCTTAAATGGCTGTAATTTGAGCTGATCTGGAATGCAGGGGTAACTTTTTCAGAGAACACAACATTCATTTCTTGTGTATGTGTCCATAAATATGATAGTTTTATTTGTTTCTGCTGTTGCTAGAGTTGGAAAGCACATCAGTTACACTCAGTGTAATAAAATATTTTGATCTGTGTTATTGATGCTGGCAGTTATTTTCAGTTGTTTTGCATGATAAGGAAAGGAAAAAAGAAAATGAAAAGGAAAAAGAAACAAAAAGAAAGAAAATCAACCAGTGTTATGCAACATGAGATTTCCAAGCAATAACTATGGAAATATTAACATACTTCTGAAAAGGCAAAAAAATACACAAAGAGCTGGGTGACATTTTAAAGCGATGTGCATAATAATAAGAAACGTATAATTTGATATTTAGTAGGATTTATAACCCTATTACAAGTGAGTACAGTCAGGTGTTTTAAAGATCTATCAAATGATGATCTAATTAAACTGTGGAGGAAAAGAAAATAAAGACTTGTCTCATGTCTAGCTTGATTTATTAATGGAAAAGGTAACAGATATTAATTGTTTCAGGAAGGATTCAGTTACAGGAAAGAAAACTAATGAGACTGCTTTATGAAAGGGAGAATTCCAATAAAAAACAGAAGACAGGAAGAAACTTTCACCATGGTTCATAAACTGCTTGTGCTGTAGCTTGCTTGGAAAACGTTTCAATAACACACATGACTGACCTGTGATTCTTCAAGGACTTTTCTTCAAATTCCAGTGAAGGGTAGATTCTCAATAAGGTCAACTTGTATGGACATGAATAGCCTACAGGCTACTACAAGCAACTCAGAAGCACAGTGGTGGCACAGTCAATCACATTGACTTCCATCTGCCCTTAGAGGATAGAAGATAAAGCTATTGTTACCTGCCTGGGTAGCCTAAAGCCATATCAGATTAAATCTTCAGGCTTTGAAAGACTGTGGGATTCTCATACTGTGCTTGAAAGAGATGAAGACTGTTCTTTCACTAGGACATATAAAGCCCCAGTAAATATATATTTCACTGTCTCCATATAAAGGAGGGGAAATACCTGATTTGGGAACTGCTTTGTAACTGTGGTTATCTGTGGCTTTCATGTAATTACGTAAAAAATGTGGAAGATAGTGCATTATTGTATGATTTGAAGCAAAATGTGTTTGTAATCAGTGACTCAATTACACCATGCAAAATATGTGCCAAATACAGAAAAACATGGGAGCGAAAACTGAGGATCAGAGTATTAGTATTAAAAATGTAAGATTAGAGAGCTTTGCTTACAGCTTCATTTTTAAAATTTATTAGGAGTAGAGTAGTGGCAAGAATTATTCAATATAACCTGAAATTCCATTCACAGTCAGCATCAGTTGATATCCATTTTTAAAAGCAAGGTAAATAGATAGGTGTATTTAAAATGTAATTTATTTATAAATATTGTTATGTTATTTTCTCCTGCTTTCACTTCCCAAGCACATTACTGAGGAAGGAGGCCATTCAGTATGTTGCATGCAAATAAGCTGTTAGCCAGAACATTTATTGTCACTGTCAGACAGGAGTCAGCTCAGCTGCCAGATTAGGCTCAGAAATTCTGGCATTCTTCTTTATTTATGAAAGAATCTGCATAAAAAATAAACAAACAAAACAATCCAACAAAAACTATCATAAAGACTCCTTCAGGTTCTAAGCCTTCATTTTACCTGTCAGCAATTTTGAGATGTTTTTGGAGACCCCAAAGTCACTCAGATGTCCAAAAATGTTTGTCAGTTGTATTTACTTTATTAACGTTTAGCATGTCAGTCATGCAAACTGACTTAAAATGTGTAACTAAATATCTACCCACTTCTATACGCACTTTTGCTATCTGCATGTGTACATGCAAACTGTATCGACTGCCCCTCATCCATTTGAGGGATTTCTTCATTTCACGCACAGGAACCCTGTTAAGTGGTAGCCTATTTACAGAAGACCTTTGGATAATCCTTACTCCTCTTGAGGCAAGATTTTGATCCTGTCATATATTTGACACTGCATTTTTATTTAGGTTATTAGGGTCCGTAAACATCAGTGGAACTAGAAAGTCAAAATCCTGAGAGAAGGTATAAACCTATTCTTTTCCATGGTTTTTACATCTAGGCTAAATGCCTCATGTGGCCATTAGTTTGAATTTGTTGTCCACTTAAAGAAGGGAAAGTTTACTGCATGATTAATTCTATTAAATTTTAGAGTGCTAATATACCTATTTGTTGTTTTTACTAAGACTTCAATGAGTTTTTCAGTAAACATAGCTTCACGTGTTATTGTGATATATCCATATTTTCCCATTAAAAATACTTAACATCTTTTCTAACATATTTGTTAGGCATTCTGTCTTAATAATCAAAATACTCTTACTCCACAGTTCTTGAATGCTCTCCTGGTGGCCATCAGATCCTGCAGAGCCCTTACCGAAGCGTTGATTTTGATTCATCCCTCCTCCAGCAATCAGCTATTCAGGAGTTAATATGTGACCATTCCCTAACACCAGGATGGTATCGCTTTATGATTTTTGATAAGCCTGCTGAGATGCCGACCAAGTGTGTGGAGGTATTGTTACAAGTTATTTGATTATGGAAAATACGTACTTTTTCTTAAGAATTTTTCTGTAGGATAGGCACAAAAAAAAGAATGCGGTTATGGAGACTGTGGAGGAATACGGAGTACCTGTTCTCTCTAAATACTTGAGTATGTTAGAATGTGTTAACTGGACAATTAAGTCCTAAGCGTTGAAAATTTTACAGTGAACGGGCAATGGCAATAGTAGTCCCTGCTAAAGAAGATTTTCTCGGTGGCAGTGTAGGAGAGATATCATGTTGTAAAGCTGCAGCTGTGCGATGGTCAGTCTGCTAGGAGGGCCATGTGAAAGCCCTATAAAGACTTGCAGCCACAGGAATCCAGTAATTGTGGAGCTTTTAAAGTGATCAAGTTAGGGAGAAGAAATTACTCCTAAAATCACTTAAACTAACAGAGCTAACTGAAGATTAGTTGCCTTGTGATCTGCAAGTCCCCTAAGACTCAAGAATTACTTGATTACTTGGAATATTTAATACTTCAGACTTGTAACGCTTTATATTGGAGCGTACCAACATCTCTGTAATTGTTATATTCTAAGAAGATATATCTTTGTAGATTCCTATTGTAAAACCTTTCCTTGTTTAAAAAAAAATAATTAAAAATCATTGTAATATTTTACCCATGATTTTTCTCAATAATTGAAATTGCCTGGTCGCAGTCTACTAAAAAAAAAAAAAAGATTTAAAAAAAAAGCCCAACAATGAAACACTTTAAAGGAATACAAAACAGTTGAAACATAGAAATAAAAGTAAATTGAGTTTATAGCAGCCCCTCCTAATTAATTAATTCTGTCTTTATTAAATCTTTAGAGTAGTATAAAGCCACGGAAGTACCTTTAAGTGCAGCTGACTCAAGGACTCAGGGGGCTGAGGCTACTGTTATCCAGGCTTTTTATACTGCAAAGAAGTAGCAAAAAGTATGATTCCTGAAGGACTTTCTTTCAGTTAGTGTTGATAAAATTAATTAACTAGTTATATTTTCTTAAAATGGATACTTTTATACAGAGAACCAGCATGATAAACCAGGGGAAAAAACAATGTTTTTCAGAACAGAGGTTAGACTAGCAAAATATCTGGTCACATCATCTAGGAAAACTTTAAAAATCTGACCAAAGTTCTCAGAGCTTTGTAAATATGTTAAAAATAGGCTTCCATCCTAACACAGAGGAGTCCAGATAATTACAGCTGAAAAGAGATGGATCCAGAACTTACTTGGTAAATAAAATTTATGCACTGACATTGCTTCTTTGCACCTGTTGACAAAAACAAGACATTTATTTTGAAATCTCCAAGTCAAAACATTAAAACCACACTAAAATGGATGTCTTGTTTGGGAAGCTTCCTTCTTTTTCCCTGTAGGAGAACTTTTATTAATGCTATATTTAATCCTTGTCAAACATTCAGGCTCTGCTACAATCCATCCCATTTCTGTCTACTTCTCGTTAATTCTGTCTGATGGATTGATGACAGGCTCAGATATTCTAGATTAAGAAAGGTGTACTTTTGAGATGAGCAATTGCTCAATGACTCTGCACTGTTCTTTAGAACCAAGACATCTACAGACAGGATGATATGAAACCTTATTTCACTACGAGGTGAAAGAAGGGAATACTTGAGGCAATGTATGAAGGAGAAGAGGTTCTCAGAATCGCACAATTTCAGTTTTATAGTTTTCATGTAAATATTTCCCAGATACGAGCTTTAACACACTATTTCCTTCTAGGTGTTTCTCTTCAGTTTGTTTTCTGCAGCATATGAAAGACAGGAAGTGATCTTTAACTTGTTCTGGTAACTCTTGAACCAGATGCCTTCTTTGTTTCCTTTTCTCAGGATTCATTTTTCTGTATTCCACTGGTAAACTCTGGTGTCTGCTAAATCAGACCTACAATTTGGTTACTATGATTGGTACTACTGTTAAGTTGTGACCTGCGTGGCAGCTTCCTTGACCTGAAGACCTCACGTAGCTACAGCGGTGAGGGGTGAAGGAGACACACCACAGCACCCTTCTCCCTACATGAGGAAAAGCACTGAGCGAGGCTTTTGTTTGCAAGAGAGGGAACAACAGCCCACCTGTTGAATCGGCATCTGAATCACAGGTCTCCTGAAGCCCACTGCTTTGTAAACACCAAAGGATTTAGGGTTGCTACAAAGCCACTGTGGTTGTTACGAGGGTGCTATGCGGATATCTATTGCTAAAGGCGGGGAATTGAAAGGCAGACAGGGCTTATCAGGTGCCTTGCATTTTTGGCTAGGGCTGCAAGTCATTAACCTTGCATCAACTGGTTGCATCTCTTAGAAGAAATCCAGGAGGTTAGCTGAGCCTTCAGTCCATGACAAAGGACAGATAAAATGTGTCAGCTTTAGCACCTCTTGTTGATATCTGATGTATGTATGTTCTATGCTGTATTTGCTGTGCACTCACACAGTCAGTTACTGTAAGTTAATGAGTGTAGAGTAACTCACAAGGCCATAACACAAGTGCTAGCCTTTTGTGGCAAAATACTCAGATGTGGCTGCTAGTTAAGTTCTTCAGGCACTAAATTATAGCCTATCTTTTAAATCACAAATTGATTAGATTCAAAGAAGGACTTAAGTCTCTTTTGTGTGTATTTGTATTCAACTTTGAGGAGGAAAGTAAGCAAGCCCTCAGTTATACTGTCTAAACTTCACTAAAAGCTCATGCAGGAAATTAATTGAATACATATGTACCTCTCATTAAAGCACAGCAACAGCTTGATATAGCATTAACCATTTTCTGATGTTTTTCTCCGCTGCTGAAGATGAATCACTGTGGTACTCAAGCCCCTGTGTGGTTGTCTCTGAGGGAGTCAGAATCCATGCCTCAACCTGGTGAGATCAAACAGTTAACAGCTTGTGCTACATGGCAGTTTTTCTTCAGCACTTCAAAAGACTGCTGTCTTTTCCGAATCCCTGTCAGTGTGAGGAACTGCGGAGATTTCTTTGTTTACTTTCTGCAGCCCACTCAAGGATGCATGGGGTATTGTGCGGAAGGTGAGAAATGCATCCTCTAATTCATCTAAGTGTGTGTGTTTATGAGTAAGTGAATTTCTCTGGTATTTGGCTGAGCTGAAATGTCTGGAATTAGTTATGCTAAAATTTCTTGTGATCCTTACTTTCAATATTGATACAATAGCAAAATTGTTTGGTACAGTAAGATGGGTTCATGCTACTCCTTTTCAAAGCACTCAAGTATTGTTCAAAGCCCAGAAACTTAGGAATTTAAATTTTCCATAGCATGAAGTGGGGATATAAGACACATATAGAAGTCAACATTCAGAGTACAATGGCAGTCATGATCTGCAAATACCCATTACTGAATATGCATAGAATTATGTGTCAGTAAATTTTAAGAACTTAATCAAACTATATTTATAGTTTAGCATCGTTAGGAGTATTTTCCTTGCTGTAACTCTTTTATCGTCTTTCTGGAGAGTATATACATTGTTGCTAGAAGAAAATTCAGCACGGAAATGCTCCACGGATACACACCTTATTAGTGCTATGAGAAAGAACTAAGGTGAAGTCCTTTTGCAATGTCTGGCATTTTCTTGGACCTTTGTGCAGAAAAAGTGTGTTGGTGTTCATAGCTCAAAACTTCAGTATTTTGTTATTCATGCCAGATGATTAAGATAACTTAAGGCATGGCTAAATCTTTACAGTTATAAATTCCGTGAAATAGCGACAAATTAGTGTAGTAGGAAATTCTTATTAGCTCATATAACACACACTTGTGAAAATCCTAGCAATGTTTTTATGCATCATATACTGTATTGCCCCAAGTCACATTGTCTATTAGTGGCTGCTTTCAAAAGCTTAAGAGCAAAACTGTCAGTGGGTTTTCTGGTGCTTTATTGGCCCATCATTATACCTTTAGATCCAATTGTTAAGGCATTCTCCAAGGGTTTATTGACAGAAAAAAAATGCCAGAAATGGGACAATTCAGCATGCAAGTGGCTGAAGCAATGACGAACTCCTGCACTGTAGGACTTTGCATTTACTTTAGATGACAGCTCATGAAGAGAAAGGAGGATATAAAAACCAAAAGCAAGGGTCTATCAAATTTTTACTGCCTCAAACCAAAGTAGGCAAGAAATGTAAATCTGGTTTGGCTCTGCTGAATACTGCAAATCTGAAACACATTTTGAGTTTAAAAGCTCTCTTTGAGATGATGTTTTCATGCAAAGTGCATTTAGTTTTATGCTGCTTTTTGTATCTAGTTTCCTGTGTGCACTGTGCTTTCTCTTTAATGCTTGATAGCTGGAAACACTTGATGCAAATTTTCAAGCAGTCTCTCCTCTACCTGTCATTTTATCACTGAAGCATAGGACATAAAAATCTGCCCTTCGTGCTTTTTGGTGAATGGGATTTTCAGTGTTGCTGCTGCTCTTTTTGACTTGGTTTGAGGGGAGCAACGAAAGCAACTAAGCTTGTTCTACTCCTGTTATAATTGCACTTTTCATATTTGATCAAACTTCCACTATTTTTTTTTCTTTTTTTTTTAAATAATGTTGCCATAGGTGAACCTGCTTTGGCAGGGTGGTTGGACCAAATGACCTCTGGAAGTCCCTTCCAACCCCGACCATTCTGTGATTCAAAGTATCAAACAATAGCATTGCACAAGCACTTTTTCTTAGGCCCCTGGAGGAAAGATTATTTTTTTTCAAAGCAGGTCTGCGCTGAATTTGGCTGCCCAGGGTTACAACTAATGAATAAGCATTCAGATGTGGATCAGGGGAGACAAAATATGTATTCAAGAGGATAGTTTAATTCCTTTTTATTCACTAGCAACATCTCTAGATATTGGTTGTGTACATCAGTAGTAAGAGTTGTAGAGGTGGTAGAATGTTCTGTACCCTTCCTCCTAGGTGTAGCCAATCTACTTGTGATTTCCAACACAAGGCTTTGTACTGACTGTTACCATAATTGTATATGGGTGAGATTACAAGATTGCTTCTACTCTTCTAATTTACACTTCTATTAGTGTCTTATGATATTTGGTGTATTTTTAACATTGGGCAATAATTTAAGAGCATTGCTGTACATACTCTTGTGTGTTTGAATATACAATTTAAGAACAATTTATAGTTGTTTCAGGTACAAAGCCACAGACCTGTGATCCTAAGGGAACGGAAATTCAAGGAGTCTGTAGCAGTGAGTATTTTGCTCTGATTTTCAAGATTTTCTGTGCATCTATGACCCAGTAATATCAACATTTAGTCATATTATGTCTTGAATAAAAACATGTTATCGACAGTATTGCTTCGTCTGTTGCAAAATGGGCAGTTTGGAGGTAATTTCAGACCTTGGATTACAAAAGTACTTTCTTAGCATAATGTTCAGCCTAAGTACCAAAATGTTAAAAAGTAATTTAAATAATATTGTTTTACAGATTATTTTGATTCTTTGAGAGTCAAATATAACATGAATCTACAAATCATACTGCTGCTTACTCTGTGCCTTTTTATATAGCTTCCCCCCCCCTTGTTCTTCATAGGTAGAGAAAATATTCTTGTCAGGCAGATTCCTTTGCATGTTGCTCTTGCATGTCTGGTAAAATAAGGAATTGTATTTTATTCCCTTATTTCTGTTTTTGTTTTTGTTTTTCTTCTCCCTTCTTCTGCACTTTCGTGTTGGCTGAAACATAATCAAAGGTTGATAGAGTTTTTTCTCCTTTAGTAATTAATGAAAGGAGCATACACATTTTCTCTGATTCTCTAAGCAATTATGTAATATTTTCACATAGGAAAAAAGGTAAATATTATTAGTGTATTAATTGGCAAAATATATATCTATGTAATTTCATCTGATACTGTTTTTTACGGAGAATAAAAAGTACAAACACACTTCTGTTTTACTAGATAACCTGGCTCCTTCATCATCTCCATCTGTGTCACCACCACTACCAGCCATTCCTGAAGTTGTAGCAGAGTCAATCAAAGGCATCGTTTACCTGAGGTGTACCTTTGATGTTCCTTCTGCAAACAGCTCAGTCGCATTCATTGTAACTTGGTCAAGACTTTCTCCTGAAGGTATCAAAGAAGAGCTGAAACATGAAATAGCAGTTCATACATTCTCACTTCTAGAACTAGATGGGATAAACGTCAGACTTGGAGACAGAGTATGTTAAAACATAATTATAATCTCTTTGTATCTTTGTAGCTATGGCTCAATAGACACTGATAGTTGTTAGAGACAGAGTTCCAGCACCTTACTGTATCATTTTTCTTGGCAGAAGCATACTGCCTCTTGCTGTTGTTTACACTAACAGTGCCCATATGAATATGAATGTGGAAATACCATGGAATCTATCAGTAATTTTGAGACTGTCTCAGTACAGTATAGCGGGCATCCGGGAGATAAACGTTTATTCAAGTTGCATCTTCTTCACCCTCTACTGTGATTTTCTTTGATACTGTAAATTAAGGGGATTTTTGGATACCGCTGCATCTACGTGACAGGCTGTAAGATGCGGAGGTTGTGAGAAGCTGTATTGTTGATTCATTGATAGATATCTTTTCTCTGAGTCAATAATGAGCTGCTGCATGGTGGTTTTGTCCCTAGGATTGGATTTAAATGGTTTAATCTCTGCCGTCAAAAGCAGTGGGATTACCTACATTACCTTCTCTGATAGGAGAATCAAGACCTAGGCTCTCACAGTAACTTTCAGAAGCATAAACATTGGAAAAATCAATAAGCTTTCTACCTGTATGTTCCAAAATAGAGATTAATTTTTTATGGCTAAAATAAAAACCAGAAATGCATGTGATCGGTGTGCATGTGTATTCAAGCCAAAGCCAGGCTGCTTGTGTGGCTTGTGGACCACAACAGCAATTGCTAATCCTCAAAAATCCTTTGGGGACTGTGTGAATAGTTGCCTGACAGTGTTAGCTCAGTCAAAAAGCACAATCATAAACTACCTGCTGCTGCTATGAAGCCTTGGTTTTCTCAGGATCTGAAATAATGCATGTGTGGTCAACACATCTCCAAAGGGATACAGCGAAACAAACAAAAATACAAAACCAAAGCAAAGCCACAGTGTCTAGTAGCATGGAACTGGTTCAGTGGAGGGAAATCACAGTAAATTCTTCATCTTGAAAAATATTATCCGGGCCCATAACACTAGGGAAAAAGTATAGTAAGAGGAGAAAGAGGGTATGGTTGTTTTGCATAATCTAAGATCTCATGGGCACTCAACAAAATTAAAAGGCAAAAAATGTGGAAGGGACAAAAAGAGATAAAATGTAATAAAGTATAGAATGCCTTTCCACAAGATATCACGGGGTTCAGAAGTGCTCCGGAAAGGATTTAAGTCCATGGAGACTTAGATGGTTGTGAAACATAATGGTTTCTATACCACCTTGAGTTTAAGAAGTCTCTACACCGCTGATGAAGTATGCCAGGAAAAGGTCTTAGGATACTTGATCTATTTCTGTGTTTTTCTTAAGCATCACCACTGGCAATTGGTAACTTCTGGTGCAAACAGAAGACTGGGCATGATGGATCCGTCAAATTGACCAATGATGGTTTTTCTCTTCTTTACTTGACCACTTCATACCAAAAATATATTATGCTGGTTTTGCCCTACAGATCTACTGTAGCAGTTCTACTTTTTTCATGGAGAAGCCAGATATACAAAGCTCTTCTGTTGAAAGCAAGGAATTCTTTGCTGGCATTAAGGTAATTTTGAAAGAAAATAATGTTTTGCTTTATCATAGTAAGAATCTTTCTGAGTATTGTTACAGCAGTCAGTCCTCTGACTAGAAGGCACTCAAAATGTATTAATTTTAAATTAATAGAGCATGTTTCTGGCTGTCGTGAGCTTAAATTTGTCAAAAAGCAGAAGAATCAAGGTTGTTTCTGTGCTCCCCGTGTACTCATGGTGCAGGAAGGCTGCATTGGCAACACGCACACATAGTAAAAGTCTTGATTTCCAGCATCTAAAGTTGACTCTGAGCTATATGTGTTAACTAGGAGGGCCATGGCTCAGATCTGAGCCCTGGCACACTGTTGTTCATTACTTTTAACAGCTGCTGCCTTTTCTGGCATGATTTTGGCCTATGCCAAAGTAAATCTTTGTGGTGTTCCTGCAGTTTGCTAATTCCTTACCTTTCTAGCTAGACTTTACTCCTGCCTTTTCCTTATCCTTGCCCCTTACTCCCACCTCTTCAAGACTCTTGCTGGTGTGTCCTCAACTTCTTCCCAGTATGCTGCTGCTTTTCAGACCATCTAAATAAGCCTGATCAAGTGGAGCAGGTCAGGCACTGTGCCATTCCATCTCTTTAGTTTTTTTATACTGTACTCCTAGCTGGTGTCATGGAGGGAGTGGAGAACTTAAGGCCACTTAAAGAATCACCATTAATGATATTAGGAAAAGATTATTTTAATGTGGATTTATAAAAGCACAACTTAACAGTTAGATGGCAAGGCTCATTCTAGTACTTAGTATGTGAAAGGAGCGTATGAAAGTTGGAATCATGTCAGAGTGATTTAAATGGGACTCGGGTAGATGGAGTCAGGATTGAGTTGGAGTGATTCTTATGTAGCTTTGGAATAGCAGCAGTTTGAGGTTCATTAACACTATTGTAGCAAATCACAAGTTTATACTATATGATTTTCTACCAACACTTGACTAGTCAATAATCAACAGTTTATGTTATAATCAAACACAGTGATTCAGTTAAAATTCAACAACATTTCTAAATTGAATTGCATACATACACACACAGCTATAGAGGTTAGCCTATGATGAAGATGTTTCTTTCTCTGCAGAATATACTATATTTTGGTACCCAATGATCTTTGACTGTCATGACATCAAATTATAGTGAATTGCTCACTCTTTTGATCTTCTGTTGCGAGATTGAATTATAGTGAATTACTTAGTTTTTTCCTTCCCTGGCATTGAACTTATGCTGTGAAATGTGGGGTGGCAGCCTGCTGCAATGCTGGAGAGCCCTGAAGGGCCTCACTTTAAGATCAATATTTGTAGGGTCATGAGATGATTGACTTTGGTTGATATTTTTCCACTGTGGTCACAATTCTTGTCAGGTGATCTTGGCAGCTTTCAGAGTGGGATTGTGATCTGGGTAGGAGGGGTCTTGGGTACATTTCCCAGTGGGGTGGGTGTGTGCCCACCGGGGAGGGGTCTGCACCACCACAGCTGGTTAGGAAGCAGTGGTGTAGTTTACTCACAAAGCTTGCATTTTAAGTGCAACTTCTTCTGTGCTAGATACATCCAGAAACATATGATATATCGGAAGATGGGAAGGAATACAGACTGGCAATAGAGAGTAGCATTCCTATTCCTTGTCCTGAGTTTAGCCAGCTTGAAAGTGACTGCAAAATCTCACTGATGTTAAATACTGTTGATGAAGGTAAGTATTACCCCCATTTTTGTCGCAATTTGTATGTTTAATATGTTTTTCTAAATAATCCTGCTGGTCTTTGTTCTGGAGAAGCTGTTACATTATTTAGAAATACTTTCTATAATGTTAAAACAAAATATTCACAGGCTGTATATACTGATGCTGAAAGTATGGAAGAATGTGTCCATAATCCATTAATTGTTGACATTAGCAGGTGTTTTTGGCAGCTATGGATATTAAAGCCATATTCTTTAACTTGAATAGACAGAATACCATAATACTTGCAAAGTTTATAATTCAGTTCATTTTGCTGACCTATTGTTTTGCAAGTATTGTATGTGCAGTCATGAAGTCATTTTTTACTATTACTGCCATTTTCTCTGGCGCTTTCTCAAGCACAAGTCCTGTGAGCCCCAGGAAGCCTTGTCTATGCAGACAACCTTTTTTTTAATGTCACATTAGCATGCCTACCATGATTTCCATTTGTCTATCAAACAGGAAAATTCAAAACCATTTTCTTGGATGTGTGTATGAAGACGTGGGGGAGGGGGTTTGCATGACAAAACCCAAGAAAAATGCATAATTAATTTATGAAAATGTTTGTAGTTACGTTAGTATCTATATTAACAGTGGTATATAAAATGTGAATTATATAGAGGAAAACTCACAAATGATGTGTTTTCATTTAAACAGGTAAAGAGCAATTAGGTTTAAACTTGGCTCTTTCTTCTTGTCATGTGGACCTTCTCCAGAAACCCTGCAATAATGGAATCTGTAGTCAAGCTGTAATTTATTTCACTGCTGTGACAGACTTTATGCAGGATGGAGACAGGATTACAAGAATTGCAGTTGAACCTATATCCAGTGAGAATTTCCTGTGGAATGGCTATGTTCCAGAAAGCACACAGGTTGAAAATCTTCTTGTTAAGCTCTGTAAACTGGCCAGAAATGTGGCTGATGTTAACGAAGCTTCTGTTTCAGTTGTGACTTGCTGACTCATACCAGGATTTCCAAATGGTCAATTTTCCATTGTTTTATTTTCATTGAAATGCTGTGTTCTAATCTGAATTAATTTTTTTTACATTTTAATATTAATAGAACTACTCAGATTGATCCAAAGTATATTTATTAGAATGTAAACTAGTGTCATAAATAACATACCTGAGTCTATTTCCCATTCTGACATGTCTTCTTTGTTTCAAAGATTACAGTCAAGGATCTACCCACTGCCTACTGCTACTCATTTACAGACCCTCATATAATTACGTTTGATGGAAGGTAATCACTGGCTTGCTGCTCTTAATTTTAAGTGTGTTGGGACTCCTTGTGTGTGTTTTTTGGGGGTGTTGCTTTAGTTATCTATTTATTTATTTCAAATCTGTGCTGGTGAGACAAGTTAGCTGTAGTTTTCCACAACTGCACTCTGTATTTTACGATCTTTCTTGAACAATAAGGGTAAAGCGTCAGGCTGAGAAGAAGAGGATATGTTGCCTGCAAGTAAGGATGTTCAGCCCACAACCTCACTGTTCCTGTGAACTTGATAATGGAAGGGAAAAGACAAGTTGTACTTGCTTCTCTGATAGCACTGTGACTAGTAATAATAATAAAGTCACGGGGGTTATCCTGATCTTGCAGTTCCTCCTTCAGTGGAAATTAGAAGGATGGATTCACTGGGCATTTTAATCATCGATGCATTGTGATCGAGCTTTCTTATGCAGCAGTGATTTACAGTGATACAGTCTGGCTGGAAGCATGATGCTGTGAGAAAAGAACTTTCTTTTTAAAGATAAAGTCTGTTGCTACTTTATTAGACAAATTGAGGAAACAAATAGAAAAGGAACTGTCCTTATGGAATCACGGGTAATCCTGTGCAGTCGCAGTAGGGTAGCCATCTGCAGTTTGTCTGCCGGCCCATTATACACAAAGCAAATAATCATTCTGCAGTTAACTGCCAAGTGCTATTTATGGCCAAGAGGCTGTTACACTTGCAGAAGTAGTTTGGGCTTTTTTTGGTTTGGTTTTTTTTTTTGGGAAGCAAGTGGGAAGGGGCTATTTTAACCTTGCTTCAGAGAACAGATAGCTAACTCTAAGAAAAAAGGAAGTCACTATTTATGGTTTGAATCTTAAATAATTTTCAAATCTTTGGGAATAAGAACTCTCCATCTTAATAAACTAGACCTTTTAAAAGTATATAACTTCCTAAATAATTTTGTCAAGGATGCTTATGCAGTTTCAGTAGCTACCTCACCCCGGCACACTGCTTTGCATCTTACTGCTCTCGCTGCACAGGTGTGCTGCTGAAGAAACACAAAGATTGAGAAGTACCTTCCAGTTCCTTTTCATAAGCACTGTTAAAAAAAAATAAATTAAAAAATCCAAGAATGGCAGTGACTTCATGGTTATATTTCAGTTCACAACCGTAATCTACATATACTCCACTCATGATCCTCCTTTTATTCCTTACTTTCCTGTTGTAAAACAAGTTTAATTTTTTTTATTTATTTAAAGCTGCACAGAGGAAGATATGATGGTGTTTGTTCAGAACAAAGTTTTATGTTGGTTTTTGGGCTGTACTGTTTCTTTTTTCTATTGCAGTATCAAAGTTCATTAAATACTAGAATTCTGTTTTAAGATAAAGTTGCTGACATGTGGTGATGCAGTTATTTTATAACCAAACTGATATCACATTGCTATTCTTTCCTTTCCAGACTCTATGACAATTTTAAAACAGGAACCTTTGTTCTCTATAAGAGTACGTCTCGAGATTTTGAAGTCCATGTTCGCCAGTGGGACTGTGGAAGTCTTCACTACCCAGCATCCTGTAACTGTGGCTTTGTTGCCAAAGAAGGAAGTGATATAATTGCATTTGACATGTGCAGCGGTCAGCTACGTGAGTCACAGCCACACTTATCTGTAATAAATAGAGACACAACAGGAAGCAATGTCAGAATCACTGAATCCTACCTAGGAAGAAAACTAACAGTAAGTAAATAATTGATTGTGGATGTAATAGTTATCTCAGCAATTATTTTTATCAATTCACACCAACTTCAGGGCTAAAATATGCTTTATTTTCTGCAGTTAAGCAATAAGATAATTTTTATTTTACAGTCATAGTTTTTTGGCCAGTGTTTTGCTTGTAAGTAAAGGATTTTATCCTCGAAAATAAGAATGTGTCAACATGCATACCTTTCTGGAACCATGTAGTCAATCACGCTATAGAGCCTTTGTGTGGAAGGTGCAGTTTCCAGATTCAATATGCACTTAGTTAGCAGCCCTAATGTTCCACAGTGAGATCTCTGTGTGCTCGCTTTCGCTCATGCCAGTGTCATATAGGAAAGCTGTGCATGCAGATAATTAAGTATGCCAAATGACATCCACAGAATTAGAAGTGTAGATGCTTTCCCTAGAGAATATGGCCCTCAGATAAAACATTCACGGTTGCTTTTATAATTTCCTGTAGCTTTTCGTTTTTAGATAGAATTGCTGTAGGACTCAACTGAACTTCAAATGAAGCAGAATGTAAAAATGAAACCCTCAACTGCACTTTAACCACTCTGTTGGTCTGGAAACCAAGCCATAAAAACAGATATGCCTTTTTAACTTGAGTTCGGCTATTGGTACAGACTATTTTAAATATTTAACTTTTGCCTGAAGCACTGCATCTGAAGACCTCAGATATGAAATATTAAAATGACATTAGACAATAGAGAAATTAAAAGATACTAAGTAACCAGAAAAATTAAATTGCTTGCTCAGATTTGTACAGCAAATTAACAATGGAAGCAGCATTTAAACTTGTGGTGGATTCTTTTTCTTGAGACTTCTAGTATTTCTTTCAAGAGACTGTAAAGTTGCCTAAAATTAAATAGTAAATATCTGAGACTATTTTGAGCTGTCTAGAACATTTAGGATCAGCTTTGCAGGTAGAAGATGACTCTATATTAAGCTAGTAACACCGGGAATCCTGTAGCTGACAAAAAAGAAAGTTGAGAAAGGTGCTGCCAAAAGTCTATTCATCTTACCAGAATCATCCCTTTCCATATGCTAGCATGTGAAGAGTGAGCATTCCAGCTGATCTTGGATTCTCTGAGGTTTTGCAGTCACTGACCTTCCACAATATACCTGCTAATGATGGACAAAGTTTATAGATCTATAGTGCACCACCCAGCTGCCTATTAAGGCTGGTATGTATAGGGATTTTATTTACAGAGCTTCATGAGAAGAAGAAGAAACAGTGACATTTGTCTGATGCAGAATAGTTAGAGCAAAAATTTGTTGGGATGTCTTTATATGCCTGATCTTTTCTAATTGTTCCTTACCAACAAATGAACCTGGTTTTAGTAGCTAAAATAAAAATCATGCTTCTCATGATGATATCATCAATCTCTTTTTAGGTTTTGTTTTCTTCTGGAGCTTTCATTCGTGCTGATGTGAGTGAATGGGGAATGAGCATAACAGTTAGGGCACCCAGTTCAGATTACAGACATACAATGGGACTCTGTGGCACCTTTGATGGAAGTGCAGAGAACGACTATCACACCACAAGTGGGGTGGCAATCCCAAACCATGCTAATGCTCCTTTTTCTTTTATTAAGGAATGGAGGTAACAAAATAATTGTTTCAATCAAATGTCGCAATTTCTGGTTCAACCTTTCATAAAACTTGTCAAATAATAATTAAAAAAATATTCCTAAGTTTTTAAGTTAATGTTAGAATGCCATCATTACGTTCCATAATTAATTTCAGAGAAAACTGAAACTGAAGTGCCAAATTTGTGTTTAACTAGTATGATGTAAGATTAGTTTGCGTAGGTTTTGAACAAAGTGTTGAAGTATACAGAAAATAACCAGTCTTCTCAATTCTTCTATTATATATTACTCATGGTTTTGTGATTTTACTGGTCTTCAAATATAGCTGTATGCTACAGATTCTGTGATCTATGCTGTAGAAGTATGAAACAAAAAAAACAAACACCAATTCTTTACTAAAACAGTGAAAATAGTTCAGATACAGTTTCATCTTTTTCTTTCTGCTCTAGAATTTCACCAGGAGATAGTTTGTTTGACAAGACACCTGCTTCTTTAACATCTTCTAGAAAAATAGTCTTCTGTGACTGCGCACTTGAAGATGCTGGATCATATCAGTCAGTGAATAAACTAGAGACAATTTCTCAGTCAGAAC
Source organism: Eurystomus gularis (assembly GCA_013400335.1). Taxonomy (NCBI): domain Eukaryota; kingdom Metazoa; phylum Chordata; class Aves; order Coraciiformes; family Coraciidae; genus Eurystomus; species Eurystomus gularis. The sequence goes on from VZZY01010532.1 coordinate 285,712, forward strand.
TTCCTCTGTCTTGTAAAGAAAGTGAACCTGCTAGATTTATTTCTTTGATACCAGGACTGGATGTAACTGCTGAGTATCTCGGTCCTGTTGATCTTGTCAGAGGCTTAAAGAAACGTTCGTCAGCACATGAAATGGTTTCATCTACACTTCTGCAGCGCGAGGATAATCAAACCCAACTTCACAAAACATCACCAGTAAACACACGTGTCTCTGCAACCTCAGAGGGAAATACTGGGGTAGAAAGAGAAGGAAGTTCAAACTCAGGCATTACAAGAAATTCTCACCGTTATAGTAGTCCTCTTCACAAAAGTCAATCTGTTACAAGCAGGGGAAAGCGCCAAAATTACTATGAATACCATCCAATATTTCTATTCCAAAGCCTTAGCCAAACAGACTTAGAGGGGTATAGTTATTTCTTCCCAGAGGACCATGCCACTGACACGGACCAAAAGTTTCTTCCTTCTTGGCCCACACCTTCTGGCCTCACTGAGTCCAGTGCTTTGTTACTATGCCAGCAGGCAATAGCTAATTCCAGTATAGGGAGATCCTGTGGTAGCCTTCTTGGCCGGCGAATAGAGGATGCAATCAACATATGTGTTAAAGATTTGCTGCTGAAGGATGACCTCAGTTGGGCAGAAGCTTCCTTAGCTCTTCTAGAGAATGAATGTGAGAAAAGCATTTTAGAAGAAATAAATTACAACCGACAGGAACTTGAAGGGTCAGTTGAGAGCCTACTTATTGCATTAAAGTGTCCCAGCCTCTGCAGTGGTAATGGGGAATGTACAGAATGGGGCTGCGCATGTTTTCAAGGCTACAGCTCATATGACTGCAGCATGCTGTCTGGTAAGTGTCAGGAAAGAAAAAGAAATTGACTTAAATAATGTTCTCAATGTTTGTGCAAAATACATTTACTTTGCTTCCTTTCTCTACTGCATTTATACGCTGACGAGATTTCCCTACAGTGGCCCTGTTCCTTACCCAGCAATTTAGTTCCAGTTTAATACTGCCATAATTGGTTTTTATTCAGCCGTCTTGTTTCCAAAGGGCAAAACATAAGCTTACTTTCTGGTATGTCAGATTTAAAAAATTTACCACTCAGTGAGTTTGCAATCCAGCATATTGCCCCAAGAGATTAGCAATGTTTCCACATGCTGTCATCTTCAGGGGAGATCTGCCATATCCATCCATTCCCTAAATTTTGTACTCTATGTGTTCCTGTTTATTAACTATAAGTGGGATGTTTTCTCTTTGGTGGTGTTATATCACTGTGAGCTAACTGTTAGATGTCGGGGGAGCAGAACTGATGGTGAAGAAAAAGGAGGTACAGCAAATAGAGCTGGACAGGGTTGTTCGGGGTTTGGTTTTTTTGTAGTAAATAAGACATTCACTAAAAATTCAGTTAAGCAGATACAATGGAAAAATATAAAGTACTACAAAAGTCAAAACTCTTTCAAAACAAAACCTGTTAGTATTTTGTTTTGCGATGGTGTTTGTGTTTTAGTGATCTTTTTAAAAGCAAATAGAGAAAGGTAAGAGAATAATAAAAATAAATATTTTATTCTTGAAGTCAAATGAACTGGTTTTGCATCACAAAAACTATTTTTCAGTTTATTTCATGAAATAACTTTCACCTGAGAATTTTAGTCTTAAAAAATCTCATTATAAATTATTGCCTAACTGTAACCTTTCTGGTTCCCATTACTAGAGCCTGAGTTTCATTAGGTTTTATTCTGCAAGTGAAAAGAACCATAGATGAGAAAGCAAAACACATATTCACAAGTGTTTGTTATCAGATGAATATTTTCTCCGCTTCATAATATTCAAGTTCCAAGAGAAGACAAATGCTTAGCTTTAAGGTTAATTAAAAATGTTAATTAAAAATATTTCTTTTTATGCCTTTCTTCGTCTGGGTCCAGATTTCATAGTTTACATAGTTTTCTTAGTTGGATAGAGAAATAAACATATTGCTTAATGTAAATGTGTATGAATGAGTTAATATGTTCATTGTCTAATCTCTACTTCAAAGACCAGGCTCCAGAAATTACAGAACTGGAGAATGCTGGGCTCTGTGATATCCGACAGTATGACTGCACAACAGTGAGAGCTTTTGGACATGGCTTCAGGAAATCATTGAATCTGAAATGTGAAATTATCAAATTACAGGTAGGTCTCCCTCAAAGGTGACAATTACATTTTAAACTTCTTGGAGAACAAGGGGAAAAAATGTCTATCGTATTATTCATTGATGTGAGTATGACCCAATGCTTTAGTAGAAGCTAAAAGCAAAGGCACTCAGCACTTTGCAGCAGACACTCAAGTCTTTGCAAGATTGCCATTTCCTCTATGATAAGAGAAATACAAAACATAATGGGAATGTTCAGCAGCCAAGAAGGAGATAACAGCATACAGCAGCTATCCATCAGAGAAGGACAAGGGCAGCCCTTTTAGTAACTACCAGTACATCGTTGTTCTCTTTTTTAAGTGCTTATGGAGAGGAATTGAAGTACCACTTCTTTGAAAAAGGACAGCAAGGTTAAAGACATTACTAGATTTCTGTCTCGAATCTAGTGCTTGAAATAGCCCTTTTATAAACATAGTAAATCTGTTATGAAAAGAGAAAGGTAGTTTTGATGTGTTGTCCATTTCCCTGGGGTAGAATACCACGGCTATTTAATGATGTATGTATGTCAGCTCTGTACCCCTGGTTTGAACAGGAGATTAAAAATGTTGCACTGTAAACTAAGGGGAATCTGTATGCAGAGACTGTAGTTACTCAGAACTAGAAGGAGCTCAAGGCAAATTTACAAGCAGTTTACAAGTGTTAGCCCGGAATAAACAATCAGCAATTACAATTTTTCATGTTGTGTTAAACATGTAAAATTGGGTTTCATTACTGTGATGGTGGCGAGGCAGGGAAGGAGATGGCAAAAAGGGAACCATTAAATGGGAAAATTTTGTTCTTGAGACAAAAGTTTTCTTTAGCTAGTTCTAGGAGATGCTAGAAGTATTTTGACAGATTAAGCAATGCTGGCTATAGATTTTTCTTAAACACAACATGTATCCACTCAGCTGCAAGTTGGCTTGAAATGATAAAGTCGAGAGTAAGTTTACACTCCATTAGGTTAAAAGACTTTTAGACCAAGCTCACAGTGAGACAGTTATTGAGAGTTCACTTACCACAGTTTGAAATATCTCAGTTTTAACTCATGGCAAGATTTTCTGCTATAACTGCTGTAACACTTTGTGGTGGTGTATTCAGCTCCCAGCTATGAAAACTTTCTATTTAATCACTTTTATTGATGGTCTTCTCACTGGCAAGAGCCAGGTTAGAAAATGAACGCTACTGTTATCTGTAGTTAAGGTGAAAGCTGATAATTTTTTCCTTGAAAATACAAAAGAAAGATATGTGTGGTTTTTCATTTTGTTTAGTTTTGTTTGTTTAATTTTCAGGACTAATAGTGACTTTAGGCAAATACCAATGGACTTGCAACAGAACTCCATGTATTTTGAGATTAAACTTCAATTATCGAAATTTCATGGAAGAGCTGTTTTGGCAGCTAATACACATTGAATTTCTTCATTTTTATATTTTCACTTTTGAAAGGTTAAATCAAATCCATTGTCCATGGGCTGTCCTACCACATTAAGAAGGATGTAGGTCTCATACATGATGCTAAAAGAGTTGATTCAGAGACTTCTGTATTGAAGTACTTCACAGATGCAGGACTACTGCGCATCTCTTGATAGAGGTTTGGGTAGGACATGGTCAAGAAACCTATGATTATAGAGATCAAGAATTTACTAAGATTTTAATAAGATATTAGAGTGTGTTTAATCTCCCCAAAATTAAAATAGAGTTTTAGCTCCTTTTTATTTACACTGAACTGCAGAAGTAAGTTGCTGGTTTGTTGGGGTTTTTTTTCTATCAATATAATGAGCTAGAATGCTAGGGTTTTTTTAATGGGTTTTTGAAAGGTTAATATGTTTCTGAAAAAAATTTCTGAACTTGCCTCTAGCTAATAACAAAAGGTTTCTGGAGAAATAGACTGCATGACATTTCAAAGATTGTAGTTCTAAAAGCACTCAAAATGACATTTTATAAATATTTAGCTGTGACACTTTTACTTACTCTTGCTGTGAATTCCTTAATATAGTATAGAGTTAAAGAAAAACAAAATGTTTAGTTGGAACAAAAAGAGCTCATGTGTCTTTTCAGCAAAAGTTTTTATTATTCTGTTATTTTTGTGTTTGTAGAAAAAAAAAATGCAAGGCCTTATCAGGCGATGACTCCCCGTGTCAGGACTGGGATTGAATAAATACATCTGTTGGCTCCAGTAATTGAAAAAAAAAGTAAAACCTAGTCAAACTCAAAATGACTTTGATGTTTCTGTTCTCTTCGTTCTTAGTGTGTCTGGATATTTGCTTCCATCTAACTTCACTTTCAGTATGCTTATCCCTGCTTCCACATCAACACTTCAGTCAAATAGTATTATCATCCCTATTCTGTTACCTTGAACTCTCAAGACAGATCCTTGGATGTCTTGTCCTCACTGCAGTTTACAAGAGAAGTCTACGGGTTAATGGTGTAATCTATTGGCTGTGCAAGGGCTTAATGGCTAACTGCCAGTATTCCCCCACCACCCAGAATGGTACCTGAGCCCTGCCAAAAATCTCATCTGTTCCTTCGGCTAAAGCTTGTCCTCTCATGGGAGCAGAGATAGAGAGGGATAGAGGCACTTTTACGCTAGATCAGTGCTGTTAGGGGATCACCCGCTGTTTAATTCTCCCATTACTCTCCAGCTGGAAGAACTGTTTATCCTTGGCAATGCAGTGCCAAAGGGCCATGCAGCAGGAAAGATCTCTCTGCCTTATCTTCCACAGTAGCAGGCTTAGGTAGAAATGGATGTGTGCAAATAAAGCCATTTAATATTTCCCACTACGTTCTAATCCAGAGTCGTCACACTTGTTCAAATGCTGTGCAATACATGCTCTTTTTTTCTCAGATAAAAAATAATTTCATAATGTATTTCGCTGAAAAACAGATTTTCTGTCTTCACATTTAGTATAGTGATAGACAATGGATTCCTGGAGAACCTCTAACTATGCCAGCTGCCTTCCAAAATGCCAGGACTGTCGACTGCCATTTACCAAATGATGGCCAGCAGTCTGATTTCATGGATCTGGTTGATGACAAGCCCATTGCCAGGTGGCAAATAAAGGTAGTTGCAGAAATTTTAAATATTCACTTATAGATATTCCTATTAAGATGAAAATATATTACATAGGTATTATCCTTTTTTTTTTTAATGGTACTATAGGTAGAACTCATCATGCTTAACCTGGGGTCGTGGTTTCTTCTTCTAAGCTTAAGTGTTGAGTGCCATTTGAGAGTGTTCTCCTGCAAGGAGGCTGGTAGATAAAACCTAGGGACCTACAGAGACACATATTCTTCAAGACTAGAAGTTCAAGGCCAGATAGTTACCCTAGAGCATTTCAAATGACATTAGACACATTTATGGGAAAATTGAGTTAAGCCCAGTCTACATGTGTGAATCCCTGTGTGGGTAAGTATCTGAGTTCTCTATTTACCCTCAAGTAGACACCTACCTGTGGTTGGTCAATTATCTGCCTAGATTTATTGGCAAGATTAATTAGATTCCTGATGACTATTATGAGAATTGAAAACACTAAATGTAGGTGTCTATCAATGTATTGAAGCTCATGCTAGCTCATCCACGCTGGTGATACATTGATACCTGTATGGGCTAATCTATTTTTACTGTACATCTTGCAGATTTCTAATGATGGATTCGTTTATAGCAACTCTAAAACAATGATATTATATGATGGAGCCTGTCAGACATGTGAACCACAAGAATCTGGGTTATGTACATTAAAGGTATGTATTTCATTGCTCTCTCTAGTATGAAAATGTACATCTTTTCAGGCAGAAAAAAAATGTAGAAAAAACAGCAGAATGTACCCTGTTCTATTTTCCATGCACAGAAATGATAAGCACAGAAAGAGAAGCTGAGATAAGGCAATTTTGAATTAAAAAAAAAAAATCAAACCAAAAGCACTTCATAGAGTTACCAAATAAAATCAAACGTACTGTCAGTTGTTTAGATTTAAAAATAACCTTAGCTGTTTAGTGGAAGTGCAGAATAGGTTTTATTTGACACACTATAAGTCATCCAGTTTTACTGTTTCATAACCAAAAACTAATGAATCACATTATCATTTCTCTACAAGGAGAAAACATGCAACATAGATGGACTCTGTTACGGTGAAGATGACACAAATCCAACTAGCCCTTGCTTACTCTGCAGACCTGACTTATCAAAGTTAACTTGGTCAGTTGTTGAAAGTAAGTTCTAAACAGGTTTGGTTTTTGTTTTTTTTTTAATGGCAAGAAGTTGGAAATCTGCAAAGTTTTTCAATCTATGGAAATAAAGCAACTAGTTTAACTAGTTTCATTTCAAGCTTAGTACCTGCTATAATTTCATATTGGTTTTCAATTGACATTTCTCCTAATTTCTGAAAATTTTATTTTGTTTCCCAGACTATACATGTAAAAGTTAGGCTTTTTTTTGTCTTGTGCTACCCTTTGCCCTACCCACCCCCCCAGAAAAATGAGAACTCTCACCCTAATTGGCACTTCGAAGTGTGTTGATATTTGCCACAGTTATATCCACAAATATTTGGCTTCAATATTTAGGAATAAAATGTATTTTCCAATAAATGACTCTGATATCAAACCGCAAACTGAAATAAATGGCGTATATATTAGTCCCTTAATATTTGGACATAATTCAAATTGTTGGCATAGATACAGGGCCTAAACAAATACTTGAAAGTCAATCCAAGGCTGTCATACTTCAGTCAGTTAGAAACCACACCATGACAAGAAGACCCGAGTCTAGATTCTTCATTTTCCTTCTCTGTGGTACCAGCCTGTAGCCTAGAAGTTGTAGAAGCTCAGATCTTAGTCTTTGGATATGCAAATCATATTGGTCCGTTCACCAAATAGGACATCTCATGGGGCTTCGCTAGTAGACATCCAGCCTTGCCAATCAACCCAAGTCCATAAGATCTCAAATACAAGCATTGCATCAGTGTTTTCATGGGTGAATGTGCTGGTAAGACTCAGCCTGGATTGGGAAGGGTCCAATATGAATGGGACTTCTGGTGCCTGACTTGCTGAATCTTTTCCTAGTTCAAACTTGTACTGAAAGCAAAGGTAGCTATACCTGTTCCAAAAGAATGAAACCTGAATGAAATGAATGGAATTAAACTCATCCATCAGTCAGGGAGTCAAGGGATTTCCATGTTACAGTCATGGGCTGGAATTCAATATTGCCCAAGTCAGAAATGGGAAAAGCTAAATCAGAGGCAGTTCCCCCAAACTAAGGAGCACAACCACTTCTCTAGAGTAGATGACATTAGGAACAGGGTGTCAGAATCTAACTGCAGAGACACTGATTACAGATTCTTCTCCCTTCATGTTTTCTGCCACAGTGGATGGATTCCTGCTTGGAGCAGTCACTTCATTGTAACCCAAAACTTAGCAATCTTAATCACCTTCCTATGTCCCAGCTTCAAAACCTACACTATCTCCAGAGCTTCTGCTTCTGTCTTTCACAGAACTTGTTCTGGCGCTGGGGTTTTGTTTGTTTTCAGCTCGTGTCTCTACAAATCTGGTTATTCCTGCCAAATAAGTTAGTGCAGGCAACAAACAGTGCAACATCTAAATAGTGCAGGCATCTATACAGACTAGGACTTACTGGTGAGTGGTTGCATGGTTGAAATCTGTCCTAGGAACAATGAGTGAATAACTTATTCCATCACCTCATGCTCAATTTTGCCAAGATAGTCATTGCAGCCCATTTCCAAGTATTGCTTAACAATGTTTATTTATTTAAGGCAACATCAATCACCTCTGAGTTTTATGGCCGCCTGTACTTTCATTGCAAACTATCTCTGCATAATTAAAATACAGTGGTTAAATTTGATAAATTCAGAGTTCTTTTTATGTGTAGATGCACTGCATCTTTACAAGCTCTTGTGTAGTATAAGTAATTTATTGGTTACATTGTTAACAGTTATAATGAAAATACCTAATATTTTTCCTGTGCCATTCAAATGACATTAGAATTGAAGAGAAATAATTACATGTGACTTCCTTAATAGAAAGATGCGCTCCTAATTTTTATAAGTATATTGCAACTTGTGCTTAAAAGAGGAAAATATCTCCTTTGTTACAGACAATCAGCCTCCAGTACTTGAAACTTTTCAGGGTATGCTACAGACTTTTTATGGAGAAGATTTTGTATATCAATTTTTGGCTTCAGATCCAGAGGGCTCTGCTATTCATTTCACATTGGATTCTGGTCCAGAAGGTGCCAGTCTTTCCCCATCAGGTCTCCTTTTGTGGAAAGCTGTGTCAATGAATCTCCATAAATTAACATTTTCTTTGACAGATGACTGCAATGCAAAGACTAAGGTAGAAATAGAGGTAATTAATATTACAGTAAAATGACACCTACTAGTAAGATGTTTAAGCTGTCTAATTACAAAACTCATTGATAGCTCATTAAAAAAAGAAAACTGTCTTATTGGGCATGTCTTGTAGGTCAGTGTAAAATCCTGTGATTGCCTAAATAGTGGCTCATGTGTGACAAACATTAATTTCCCACCTGGAAGTGGAAGATACCTTTGTGTGTGTGTGGCTGGATTTGAAGGTGATCTCTGTCAAGTGAATACTGATGACTGTAAACTTAACCAGTGTGGTATTGGCAGATGTGTGGATGGAATAAACAGCTATTACTGTGAATGCCCACCTGAACTTCAAGGTAAATTGTTACTTTATTTACAGACGTTTATCACTTTTAGTGATAAATGCATGTTTCTAATTTTGTCTACATTTTAAAAATTTTTTTTTTACTGTTAATACCTTACTATTAGACTATGAAGAAATTTTGTGGTCTTGATAAAGTTACATGATAGACTTCATTATTTTCCTTGCATGAATATAATAGCTGTTTATATTATAGGAGTAAATTTCCATTGTTTTCGTCCACAAAGGTAAACTCAGCAACATTGTGAAACATAGAAGTGATGAGTTTGATTACAGTGTGGTTCCTCCTATGCCTGCAGATAGACGTGTGGTCCCCACAGCCTATTTCCTTCATATTCCGCAATAAGCAACTTACTTGACAGAAGGTGAAAAAATGTGAATAGCAAACCTAGTCAGCTGTACTTATTAGATGTACTGAAATACTTTGTTGTACTTGACAGATGCCCAGATCTGAAATAGATGTATTTCAGCACCTGCATACATTCTATTTTTATCTTTTATACATACACTGTTGAAGTCTAGTGACACAGTATGATTGAAAAAAAAAAATTCTTATTTCAATGCAGGTAAAAATTGTGAAGATGATGTAGATGAATGTGCATCCAGTCCATGCTTCCCTGGAGTATTTTGCTTCAATACTTTTGGTTCTTACTATTGTGGTCCATGCCCAAATAATCTGCAAGGAGATGGGAAATCATGTTATGGTAAAATCATTTGTTGTTCAGAAGAATGCTATTATCTTATTGTCGTTCAGATAAAATATCTTTGGTTGTGCTTCATGTTTCTAATAGTAACTTGAGCTCTCTTCAGTAGTCAGCAAGACAGGACTATGTCTCTGACCACTGATGGCTGGGACAGAATCTCAGTTGATGACAACATCAAACTGTGCTGGGTCACATAGTTGTAAAAGACTTTTTCAGGTGACTAGAAAAAGAAGATACAAAATACCCCAATTCTTTTATATCAGAGTAGAATACAATGAAATGTATTCTTTTCCCTGCATTATTTTCATACTATGAGCAATTATTGACAAAATATTTTTCTGTTGGATTGCTTAGCATAGAATTATTTACCTAAATGAAGGCACTTGCTAAATAAGGTGCCCAAACGTTAGTTTACAATGCAATTACTGAATAACTTGTATTTTTAAAATGCTCTGTTGAAAACTTTTAAGAAACAATTTTTACTCATTATCTGCTTTCTGAATGTTGAGTTATTTTTACGTACGAAAACTTTAACTCTGTAATTTATTTGCAGTTGAAACAGAAGTAACTACTAATGTGCCTTTACATCTTTTGGTTTTAGAAGGCTTGGAAGACACTAATGTTGAAAGAAAGGATTCCAGAGGAGAAATCAGAGGGAATAAAGGTGATTTTTTTCATGAAGAAAATGGAATATCTGATTCACATACTGATAAGAATATAGCTGGCAAATAAAGGTTCTAGTCAGTTTTATGTTATTCACTTTAATTTTTCAGTTTGACTCCATTTAATTTATTACTGGGGTTGTATTGTGGTCTGAAAAATGAGACTGAAATGTCAATATCAACAAATCCCTTAGGTCACTCAACTAATTTTATTGCCAGTGTGATGTATGACATTCTTACTGTTGCCTTTTGTTTTTGTGACTAACCACTGACATAAAATAGGTAACATGGGGATAGGGACATCTGTTATATGACATAAGCAAAAGTTTATGGCATTATGTTGAATGCTGTTTTCCTGCTTTAACTCAAAGGAAAGGTGAAGGCTATGGCAAGCGAATGTCTTCATTCCAAAACTCTGTAAACGCTTTTGCTGGCATTTCCAGCTCTCTGCCTGCTGGGGCTTTCTTTGCAGGAAATTCTCATGTGTCGTTTCCCTTTATCTCTGAATTCTTAGTGGGGGAGGAGGAAAACTCTCTCGCTTGGCTGCCAGTGCCAGATAATTCTTCATCGGCTGCAAAATGTTTTGCTTTTCAGCAGTGGGAGATGGCACTCTAATAAGATTCAGTAAAGTTTAACCTTTTGTAGACTGTTTTCTAGGACCATTCTAAATGGCATTAGGGACAGACCTTAAGTCAGATTGGATAATCTCCTCCAGTTTCATTCCTCCTCTGCCCCGTAATGCTAAAAGCTCATACATAGCATTCTGCCATTCTGGGATTGCAGTGCTATACTCCTTTCCACAACGCACCAGACCACCTGCTTTTCCTGGGCAGAATATGCAGAACTTTTTATTCACTTTGCACTCCTTTCAATGACAAGGCTGAGTCAGTCTCTGTTGTTTATAAAGCATCCCACCAATAAAACTCATGCAGAAACATTAAGAAAGCTGATTTAAAAGTTTGGAGATTAAAATATGGTAATACTTTTGCTACAGAGTGGTTGGTTATTCACCTAAAATACTGTCTGTGGTGCATCAGTAAGCGTAACTATGTACATACTTGTGATTAAATGTCTGCTTCTAGACTCTAGGTTTATTACTAGTGCTTAGACACACTGGTGAACCATAAGCAGTATCTTCTCTTTAAACTCTGTTTCAGTTAGCATGTTGGAAGCAGCATATGGAGTTGGTAGTTTTCTCTGATAGTAAAGCTGTTTATTGACCCAATATGGGAAATTATCTGTGTCTGCCTCATATATATAGTGCTTTCTCCTTACCTTCCAGCCAAGAAAAGGCCATGCTGAGGGGAAGAAAGAATGTAGCCAGAATACCTTGATCTCTAATTCTGCCAGCTAGGAGTTAGGTTCTACTGCATACATTTATTCTGATGTAGCACACAGAGAGACTTCCTGAAGCACAGACTGAGTGGGCTGTATGTTTTTCTGTTCAGAAGACATTCTCCATGCTCAGGAGATAAAAAAAGTCGTCTAATATTCCCATACTTTTTTCCGCTCTTTCTTTTTAACATGCTGTAGATGTTCAACAATCACCCTTTGAGAAGGTTTTAAGTATCTCAAGCTATATTCCCAGTTCTACAGATGTTCCCAAGAGATTTATTTCTACAGAAATGGTCAGTAGCACCACTCCACCAGCCTCCACAGTAAAAGCAATCACTGCCTGGAAGTCACTTAATTCTCAGAGAAGTGCTTCTGTACAGTCTGCTGTTACTGGAAACATCACTCATGTTCTCAGTACCATCAGTGGTCACCTTTCTAACATGGAGGAGATTTCTTCAGTACGTGCTGTGATGACTGCATCTTCAAGGATCCATGCTGTATCACCTGAGACGAAAACAAGTGCCTATAGCTATTTTGAAACCAGCAAGAAGACTTCTGCTAGCACGAGAACAAGTATAAGCAAAGGGCTTTCTTTGCCAAGCAAAACATTCAAAGGCGGAAATGCTCACAGAGTTCAGCACCTATTAGCCAAGAATAAAGCAAATCCTTTACCTTTTGTCCTTGTTGAAGTCACTGTTCCACCAAAAATGCTTCCTGAGGAATTGAGTGAAATAGTGATTCCTAAACCAGTAACCTGTACTGATTTACCCTGTTTTCCTGGCGTACCTTGTGAGCCAAGTCAGCATGGAAGGGTCAAGTGCGGTCGTTGTCCTTATGGTTACTATGGAGATGGCTTCACTTGCTCAGGTATTGCAAATAGCTGCACTAAATACTTTGCAGAAAAGAATCTCATGTCATCTTTATAACTTGAAAGTACATTAGTACTTTGTGATCAGTGAAACGCATAGAGTGTTGAATTCTCTCATTTTCATTGTTAGTATCAGCATAGCCTACAGGCTTTTAGTTGTATGGGTGTGCTTTGGTGTCTTTTAGGCTCCCCACGTACAGGCAGGGACCTAATGGATTCTGTCAACTGTTCATTTTGTTAGGCAAGACACAGTTGTGCTGAAATGCACTTTAATTTTTCTTATTCCTTTCTTTGTTTTCTCCTTTGCCTTTCAGCAAGATGTAGACAAATATGTGGCAAAAATATGGAGTGTGTGGCACCCAATGTTTGCAAGTGCAAGCCTGGTTACGCTGGTTACAGCTGTCAGGCGGGTGAGTGTGGCATTTTAATTTAGCCTGTGGTAGCTCAGATCCACAAATTAATGATTTGAAGATCACTGTTGATTTTTTGCGCAGCTCTGTGTAGACCTGATTGCAGAAACCACGGGAAGTGCATTAAGCCCAATGTCTGTGAATGTCTACCAGGATACAGTGGCTCTGCTTGTGAAGAAGGTAAATAGAATATTTTTCGCTTTTGAATCCATAAATACCCAAAGGATGCATAAATAACTTCCATGTCTGTTTGTTCTGACAGAAAAGAGGTGTGTGTTACTTTAACAGAACTCTTTGAGTAACATGTTGGTATAATACCCTACTTTTTTGATATGCACCGTAAGTGTTGTTTGCAATTGGCTGTTTCCTAAATTTAGCTTTCACAGTAACAAGCGAAGTTCACCAGTGAATGTAGATTCCTATAAGCTAAACACTCCCAAAGGGTAGGAAGTCTTGCCTGGAAATTGTTTCAGATTTATTTTCTTCAGGGTAACCACCACTGTTGGGACTCTGTGTACTCTGTTGGAATTAAGTTCTTGTTGGTTATACTTGTCGAAGTGCATTGCATACATCTCCTTTATTTTATTTCCACTTCTTTGCTCACTATCAATTATTAACATTTTCCTTTTCCTAAAGCATAACCAATCCCTGCATCTTTTAAGAGGTGATTTCTTGAACAACATAATTCTGTGTCTGCAGCACATTGTAAACCACCGTGTCAAAACGGAGGCACGTGCTTGGCCAGAAATCTCTGCACCTGCCCATATGGTTTTGTGGGACCACGATGTGAAACAAGTAAGCAAAAAAGCATAAGGAAAGAATACAGAACATTTCTGCTTTTCTTCAGGAGCAAGAAAGCAAATTATGGTTTAAATTTTTGATGCACTCTGTTTAATCCCAGCAAGTGACATGATACCTGTGCCTCTTTGAAGCTCCCATACTTGGGCTTTTCGAACATTGCTAAGATACCATTTCCACATAACTTTGAAAACATAATGTACTAGAAAAATTGCAAACAGTTTATTACTTATGATTCGCAAATATGGAAACACCGAGCTTGTTGCGTATGTGCTACTACCTTCAGAATAAACACAGATGTTGAATATGTCCTGAAGGCTTTTTAACTTCTATCATTTTAAACTGGTTAGACACTGGGGTATTCAGAAGTTGGTATCAGTGAATGATGGGTCAGAATAACTGAGATACAGAAAAACTGAATTCAGAACATTACAGATTTTCACCTGGCATGAAAATGGGAAAAATTGCTATGAACATAGCTGAAAAATTGGAATTAGTTAGTCTCACATTAATGGCCTTTTACATATCAAATTCTACATTCTGCAGTTTGGCAACTCCAAATTTTGGGTAGCTTTCATACTTATAATTTTTATTATTCAGAGTCCAAATTTAGATGTGCTGTTTATATATCATTCACCTGCATGTGCCATTGCATTGTTGACCTCAAAGCCATGACCTATCATGGCTTTCTACAGCCATGATATTTTAATGTCTTTGCTTGTTAGTCTTATGTCACTCTATTCATGCAGCTGCACTTGCTGAAATGATGGAGGACACATGGGTGAACTTTCTTGGAGTCCATCAAATCCATCATGTAACATAGTCCATTTGTCTCTTAGCATTAAATTTCCCATTTGTTTTAGAATTTATTTGAAATTTGCTAGATTTTTAGCACTGGATATAAGCAGAACATGGATAATTCCATGAAAAGACATTTTATTTACCTTTATAGTCTGATGCTAGTTTTTTATGACTTTGACACTGGCTTAACCTATTCAGCAATTCCTCTTCAACTCAGGGAATTGTATGTTATTTCCAGTGTTAACATTTGGGAAAGAACTGAAAAATGAATCAAGTGTAATTTGTAAGATATCTCTTTCTCTCTTTCTCTCTCTCTCTTCCTGCCCTTCTCATTTGTTTTTGCCCAACTTCTTGGATGGTAGTGGTTTGCAACAGACACTGTGAAAATGGTGGTGAATGTCTTACTCCAGATATCTGCCAGTGTAAACCTGGGTGGTACGGACCTACATGCAGCACAGGTAACACTTCTGCAACTTCCATGTTCCTGGGAGAGCATCTGTAGGACCTCCCATAGTTTGAAACTTGGAACCGCGTGGCTCAGACAACAGCGATGGGTGGCTGCTTACTGCTGCAGAGCCCCCGCACTCCCTCTTGTCTCTGCATGTCAGTTCTGCTGCCAGCAGCACCTCTAGAAAGTCTAACACTGATCCTAAAGTTTGGGTAAAGATTTTATGTGCATGGTGTTACCTGCAGTTATCTTAGGTGTTTTAATTCCTGTCCTTGAAGCAGAAGCACATATTTTATAGACTTTATTTGGATATCATTCTTCCCACTCTTCCCGACCCTGTTTCTGCAGCGATGTGTGATCCTGTGTGTCTCAATGGTGGTTCCTGTACTAAGCCAGATGTTTGCCTCTGTCCACATGGATTTTTTGGTGCCCAGTGTCAGAATGGTAATCTCCCTTTTTTTTTCTTTCTCTTTCTTCCCTCCCCTCTTAGCTGCCATTATGGGGAAATCTGTGAGAAAACATTGTTATCTGAAGACGCAAAGTTTACAATCAAGTCGCGTACCTAAGAAGTGGTGCAAAACAGAAATTACATTATTTTTTAGATCTTATGATGTTTCAGTGAATGTCCAAGGGAAGGGAGACTTAAAATTTGCCTTCTCTTCCACTCAACTTTTGAGCAGTGTTCAACCAGTTCCATTGTATATGATGTCATCGGTTTACTCTTGTACACATACAGTTGCTAACCTTGACCCATTTTATCTGATTTTGTGACATAGGCATCGATTAACATTAATACGATTTTTACCAGACAGGCCTGATCGTGCTGAATGCCTGTATACGCTTATCAGAATTTTAGGGCTGCACTCATTTCCTAGAAGTATATTGCTAAGTCAAACAAAATGCAAACTACAGCCTTTTCCTCCTGCTTGTATCTTTTAGCTGTCTGCAGCCCGCCTTGTAAGAATGGTGGTCATTGCATGAGAAACAATGTCTGTACTTGTCCTGATGGGTACACAGGCAGAAGATGTGAAAAAGGTAAGCCGGTGTTAAAATCCTTCCAGGATCAACTGTTCTGTAATAAGTTAAGATGTATTAAACAACAGTTGGTTTTGATTTTAAGGTGTCTGTGAGCCAAGGTGCATGAATGGAGGAAGGTGCGTGGGGCCAAACATTTGTTCTTGTGCTTCAGGATGGAGAGGAAAAAGATGTAACACTCGTAAGTACCTTGTAGTTAACAGGAGAACCATACCTTAAAAATAATGTATGACTAAAGGACAACTCTGTCCACACAAGTAATACGAAGTTAGTGCCAAAGAACTCAAGAATATACACACATTGCAAAAATGATGGTCTATAACCTGGCAGCAAAATGTAGGATGGAGAACTCATACCGTGCAATTCTTAGGCTAAAGCATGGGACCAAAATATCTTTTACATTCGTCTGTAGCAAACAATATGTGTTTCTTTCTTAATTCTTGTCTGAATGAGAAGCACCTTTATTTCTGCAGAGTCAGTGAAGTGAAATAATTTCAATTTGTGCTGTGGGACATGAAAGCAGATATCATGGAAAAAAAACTACAGCGAAAGATTGGAAAACTGCGGTAACAGTGGGAAACTATAGAAGATGCAATGGGCACAAGCTCTTTAGGAAAGGTGGAAATAGGACTGTGACGGTAGCACAGCTGTGGGTCACCCTTTATCTTAATGAAGATATTAATGGTGCCTAAATAAAATGTGTCAGTGTGGATAAAAACACAGTCTGCGGGAAAATCAGCATGAAGAGGAGTGGCAGAAAATCAATAGAAAAAGTGTTAAGAGTCTGTCACAGTACCCACCCAAGGCTTAGATACTGATATGGCCAATGAGCTCTCTAATGGCATGGAGGAGAAACAATTTTCCCTGTATTACTTTCTGTAATTACTGGGAAGTTTTATTGGAGAAAATAGTACCTATCTTGACAGGAGTGAGATATTCTTGGACACTGTGGAAGAGATATTTGCTTATCAAACAGTCAGTTAACCAATAAGAAATAAGAGTGGGTTAGATTATGGCTTAGTAAGCAGGGACAAACATGCAGAAAAATGGGTCATCGAAAATAACTTTGGGTCAAATGTTCATGAGTTGATTAACCGTGTGTTAAGTTGCGTGACAGACAAAAGATCTCTCACTAAGGTGTGGGATCTAGAAAGGAAAATTTGGTAAAAACAAAGCTATTTAGCAGTGCTGACTTAATTCAGTATTTCAGGCTTCTGTAGCAGTCTGTGATGCATCAGGACATCTCAATGCATTCTTTGGCTGTAGAGCTTTTTCTTTCTAGTTGCCTCTCTT
The DNA here is from genome assembly GCA_013400335.1 of Eurystomus gularis. NCBI lineage: Eukaryota > Metazoa > Chordata > Aves > Coraciiformes > Coraciidae > Eurystomus > Eurystomus gularis. Next base: position 302,923 of record VZZY01010532.1, read on the forward strand.
CTTTAGTATCCTGTTGATCTTAGATGGATTTTCAGTGAAGATGATGTGACTTTTTTGTATGGACAGCACTCAACCTCTCCTAGGCATCCTGAACTGTAAAAAATAAGCGAAAGTAATCTCTTGGGATATAATCAAACTTTGTGATGGTGTTTGTGCAGCAATCTGTCTTCAGGAATGTAAGAACGGTGGGGAGTGTATTGAACCGAGTACGTGTCATTGTCCTCCACAGTGGGAAGGAATCCAGTGTCAAACACGTAAGAATGATGTGACCTGAAACCTCTTGCTTCAGCACAGTTAGGAATGCTTCAGCAATACATAGTACCTAGAAGCCCTATACCTTGATTGTATTTTAACCCAAATCTGTGTCAAAAGCAGGATAAAGAGCAAAGATTCCTCTGCCCATTCTGAAGCCCTCCAGAATGTAGCAGTAGTCTGGGACAGTAGTGCGGCTTGCTCTAACACTGTACGCTGCTGCGACAGCCCTGAGAGGACATTGTAGTAGCCTGAAATAGTAGGATGCATTACAAACCACCTTACTCATGTCCCTGTCTCAATTTCATTCATGCCCTTGGCATGTTCCCCTATTAACTCTGCATTTTTGCATAAGAGAGATGGGATAGACATAAAGCATCATTGGCTCCACATGACTGTGAAGTCTCCTTACATGGAGGGATGTTTCCTTGTGAAAATACCTGCCAAGTTCTCAGCTCCTATAAGCAGGAAGAATAAGTATATAGAGATAGTAGTTGCTTTTCCTTCACCAAGTTGTGTTCATGAATAATGCCACATCTGTACCGCTCTTGTTTTAGCTGTGTGCAACCAGAAGTGTCTGTTTGGAGGCAGGTGTGTATTGCCTAACGTGTGCTCTTGTCGTCCTGGTTACGCTGGAGTCCTTTGTGGGAAGAAAATTCAGGTATGTATGGAGACAAGATACCATCACAGATGCAGCGACTTGGGAATCATTACCTAGTTCACCCTTGTCCAATGAAGAAGCACAAAATACACCAAAAGTGTTTGTCTTAATTTCTTCCTTTCAGTCTCCAGTGAAGGAAAATTCGTAAAATTCCTAAGAGCTATTCCAGTAATCTATAGGCTCTACTACTTACAGAATTGTTATCAACACCTACATTTCCTTTGTTCCAATTTAAGCTGATTATCCCTTGTCATTCCCTAAGTGGCTGCAGCAGGAATTGGTAACTGTCCTTTTCAGAACAACCACCATCCTCTTTTCCAGCATCCGGCCCCATTTTGAGGAAGAGTATCTCTCTGATTACTTTCTTAGCATCAAGTCAAGCCCTGATCTTTTTCAAACTAAGTACAAGGTCATTCAGTTCATCCATTTTATACAAATGTTCCTTATACCCAAGTGTGACTTTTGGGATAGCTTTACTTTTTTGCATTATAGTGAATGATGAGCATTTCTTTGTTTGGTCTCATGATCTGCTGTGGTATTCCGTTGCTTGAGTGCCGACAGTCACTCACTGAAGTAATTTAATTAAACATTTCATTATAACTCACTTTCTGGTGACGTCTGACGTAGAAAGTGTTCTACTCTTGCATCACCTGTGATGTTCCTCTGAATTTCAACGTATTTACACACTTCCCTGGTGCCAGTGGAATCCATTTGGTGGAGCTGGGACATAGCAGAGCTGATTTTAGCACTCATGCTGCTGCTCTTCCCTTACATTCAGCTTTAATTACATGCCACTGTTCACACCTCTACTGTGGTTTCTTTTAAAAACAATTTAGTTCTTTGGTCTACTGCTGCAGCCAAACTATATTCTCTCTTTCCCATCTTCCCTTTCTTTTTAGTACTTTGCCACTTCAGGTCTTTTAATGCAAAACCTATAATGTGGCTGCCAGACGTGCAGGCATTTTAGGGAGAAATGAGTAAAAAACAGGGAAGACAGCAGTGGTTTAACTTTCATCCAGCCTCAGTTTATCCCAGTTTGAAACTACGAGGGGTTCAGACTTTTTTTTCTACTTTATCAGGTCCAATACACAATGCCAACACCATTTGTGGTCAGATAGCAGATAACTTGCTAGAGATGGTGCAAATATGTTTAAGAAATCGAAACAATAAATTCCCATAGACATTTAAAAACTATAAAATGACATGTCCTATAAATAGAAGACTATCATGTTTGCAATACGGATTTCCAAAACGTGACCTGAAAAAAATGTCCTGCAAAGCATTAGCATATTTTTAATCTAGAAAATACATTGCTGATCAGTCAGTGCTGTAGCATACACTGACCAAAATGGCGCATTTTATTAAAGAAATAAACAAGCTAGATGCATAGGTTTTATATTTCTGCATATCATTAAAATAGTTTCTTAATCATGAAAATGGGCTGTGTCATTAAAGTATCTTTTTGCATTTATTTATGTATGTTTCTCTCCAAGGTACAAAGGCATCATGGCTGAAGAGAAGTGTGTCAATTAAATTGCAATGCTGCATGGATGTACAAGCCTTGAAAACAGCAAGAGGGTTGAAGGCAATTACAGAGTTTATTTAAATGAAAGGAATATCCAGAAGCATTATTTTTAAAGATTTGTATTAGTCATGAATTTTGGTGAGCTTCAAAACAATTTTGTAGTCGTTAAAACGTACGTGTATTTCTGTTAGTTTTTACTACCTCATGCACAAACCCCACAGCCTCCGATTCTTCACAGGGCTCACAAATTATGAATGATGCAACCTCAAAATTCTGCAGTTTGTTGATGTAGCCAATGAGACAATGAGATTTCCTTTGAAGGAACAAGATTGTAACAGCTGCTGTGTGTCCCTGGGAAAGAGGGCAACCCTTCATCACCTGTGAGTGGTACCCTCTGGTTTTTTAACATTGTTTGCACACAGATTATTTGGCTGTGTACAGAAGTACCGTTTTTTTCTTCTCTGTCTTGTATTGGTGTCAGTCTGTTATAACGACTAGCTAGGAGAGGGGAAGGAGGGGGAACCTAAACCAAGGTTTGGCTGCTAACAATGGAGGCAAGGCCACATGTCTCATTAGCAGTCAGCCAGATGCAAAATAATTCTGGTTTGTCTACGGCAACCCTTTGTCGCCAGGAGCCAGATACTGACTCTTCTGCTTTGACTTAATTACTGACACTCATGAAGTTGAGGAACCAGCTGCTAAACAATTTCTGTCTCTGTAAGACTTTTATGCCCCGGTTCTGAGGTGGCATTTAGTAATAGGAGGAAATTTTGTCCCTGAGTCTCTTAGAGAAATTTGACAATGCTTTTAGCCGTGTGAATCTTAAAATTGCAACTAGTAAGAGGATGAATGTGCTGTGCATCCCACCATCCGTGTACATCAAATCAGAAAGTATTATTTGTAAAAGCATCAGAGAGGAGGAGTTTTCAGCTCCAATGAACTATTAGCACCTGTTTGAACAAATAGAATTCCAATTTTTTTCTTAAGTTTCCTACAGAGGACCACCATCATCTTCACCTAGAACTGCGAAAGACGTGTCATTCCTGCCACAACCAGCTGAGCTCTGGTAATAGATACCAACATCTCTTTAGCTAAACTGTTGAAGTTTACTGTTTTGAGGTTGTTTTTTTTTAAACCAAAATAACCATCATGACTTCTTGTTCTCCTGAGCAATATTCAATTTACATACACTAATTCTGAACAGAAAGAAAATAGAGCTCTTGTTGCCATTTATGGCTACTGTGGGATGCTAACTGCCACATCATAGCTGTTAGCGGTTCTGCGCCTAGATTTCTCTTCACCTTTTGATAGTCCTCTTAAAACCTTTTGCAAAGTAAGGTGGCATTTTGAGAGGTCAGTGTCATTCCAGAATGACACCTGATGGACTTCCAAGTGCCTGACTGGTGTATTTAAAAGATGTTTTCAATTTTCCACTTGCATTTTAAATTTTAGTGTTTCCATAGTTTCTTTCAGTTAAGCAGCCAAGTGGCTGATAGCCTGATCTTCTGAGAACTGTTCTGTCATTTAAAACCTACTCCACTTGAACCATTTCCTTTCTCACAACCAACAAAGACTGTTGTGAAGAAAAACCTGACTAACTGTTGGAACTGGTGCCTCAGGATGATGCTTTGAATACACAAGGTTCTGAAAATGTTTTTAAATGCAAACACACCAATATCATATCATCACCTATTGTAATAACCCCCAGTCCACGTGTCCGTTACAGAGGTGTTGTGCTAAAGACAGAAATAACATCTGCCAGGAGCACTGTTAATAGTACTTTGGTTAATGAGTTTGTGCAATCCTCCACTACAAAACTAAATCAGTATGTACGTGCCTTTCTAGGATTTCAGGCCTAATAAAGGGGTTTTAATCATAACTTTTGGTATTTCCTATTTATTTTCAGTGGTTCTGAAAGCAGAAATAATGTCTTTTACCTTTTCCAAATGCAAGCTGTGCAAACAAAAGCACATCCAGAGTTTTGCTACAGCAGATAAAAAATGCTCGGTGCTAAGCTCTGCTATTTTCCAGCAAGCACATGATACAGAAAAAGTACTAGTACATGCATAAAAATAGACAGGTACTTCAAAACTGCCCAGTAATTATGTGATTGTTCAAAACGATGTTGTTACTAGATTGTCCATCACATACATGAAGCAGAATTCACTGTAATTAGAAGACACGTGGCAACAACGCAGTAAAATTGCTCAGTTTAACAGGAGGCAGAAGCATATAGAGCACTTGTGTACACAGGTGAACAACACTGTTCTAAAACTCTATAATGCAATCTGAAGTGAGGCCCAAAAGAGAGTGGGGATTTGGAAGGGGGGACAAGGGTTGCATACTGTAGGAGTTGCCACAGTTTCACTGATGGAATGAAGGGCAACTTGTGCCATACTGAAAATCTTACAGTGCTTCTTAGCATGTTAGACAGAATACAGGTATCTTCCCCAATCTTTTTTGCATGATTTTGTTAAATACTATAAGGTACCTACGTACATCATCCACCTTTAAATACTAGGTGGTGCTGGAAGGTACCTATGTACGTCATCCAGTTATTATCTGGTTGCACTGCAGCTGCTCTGCAGGCCAGCAGAAACGCTCCCAAGTGCAGACTGACTTTTGCCCATGATCTTGAAAAGATCTATAAAATGCAGTATAATTAATGTTTCCTGAAGGAAGGCATCATATCACAGACCACACCACAGATCTTAGCAAGGACTCAGTTTCCTACGTTTATATCCCTATTGTCTGAGATGTAAAAAAAAAAAAAAAAACTAAAAAAGTGGGGCCCATGTGACTTTTCAGAAGTTAATTATATATCCTCATAGCTGAGAACAAAGTGAGCTAACATTTCCAGCTACCAAAAGCAAACCTGTGAAGCAGAGTCAGTGCAAACCCTGAAGGAAATCAGTATGAAAGCTTAAGCTACTTGACAAAGTGGCTATAACCGCTCCATTGCTTGCCCAATGGGAAAACCCAGAGTTTAAATCCTCAGTAAAACCGTAGCACCTGGGTATATACACAAACACATCTTTATGCTAAACATGTTTATGACTAACATGTTTAAGCTCTTTCTTTTGTATAAAGGTATCCCATGGCAGTGTTGGGTCATTTTACTCAACTTCCACCCACCGCTCAGTTTAGCCAATAAAGGACGTTTCACAGATAAGCCACATACATAACTCCATTCTTGCTACAAGCCCCTACAGTAGAAGAGAAAATATAAATACTAAAATGTGCATGTAAGTAAATTGAAAAGAAGAAACACTTCTCACCTTTCCACACATTCTCTGAAGAGGCAGAATATAAACAACACAACCAGTGCACTACTCTTACAATTTTTCCAGCTGTTTCTAGTGAAAATCAAAGCATCAGTACAAGGCATTACAGTCAGCGATAATAAGGAGGGTGACCAGTTCTATCTGGTTTCTCCTGACCCTTGAGCCGCATGCATGCGCAACTAGCTTTTCACAGGAAGACACATCTTGCTCCAAAAGTTACATGCTGTAACTAGTCTGTTCAACCCTCCAGTGAGTGGGAAGCAAATGAGAGATATGGACCACTGACAGCTCCTCTGGTAAACATATGTAGAACTGTAGAAATAATAATTTGGTGCCCTGGACTGTCAGTCATAGTAGGTTCTGAGACTGTTCTTTAAACTAACTACTAGAAAATTCACTTTTAAACTCACTTAAAATATTGTGGACACTTAAATGATACCTTTTAAAAACAAACCCCCAAAAAATCCCAGTGAAAAACCCTGTAGCCAGTAGATGGTGCTACATTCAAACAGTATTTCTAAAATATGCCATCACATTGTGTGTGCCATCAAATTACTGCTTCCTTATTTTAATCATTTCTCATCAGGGAACTATTTGAATTAGCATTTGTTCTGGCCTGCTCAGGAACACCAATTACAGGTCTCTCTCACTGCCTGCTGACCAGGAGGTCTTGTGCTCCTAACAATGCTAGTATCTCTTTTGGCTTCTAATCACCATTATTGCCATTTTTGGCTTTATTAGTAGAGGTCAGTCTTTCCATCAACTATCCCGTGATATTGCGCTTCTTTGCATTTACATACTTCTGCTCATTTACTCTGAAATCTTGGGTCTGAGGCAATTAATTTTTTTCCATTCATTTCCCTGCAAGCAGTATGTCATTTAAGGAATTCAACTTAACTCCTGAATTTCTAAATTGTGGTGTAATTATTGTAGTGAACTGTGACAGACGCAGAATTTCATGATCATAAAGCCTCCTCCAGAACCACTGATGAAATCTTCTTGCTCCAAGCATGAAAACCACATTTTTCACCAGCGTGTCTGACATATCCAGCGTATCGCAGCAAGAGCGGCACAAAAAATACATGCTCCTCTTACTCTGTCCAGCACCAACAAGGACTGCACAGCACGTGCTTGTAGCAGGTTACATCTGAAATGCATGCAACAGCCTCCAAGTCAAGGGCCGAGGAAGGCTTCTCAAATACACAGCACAGCAACTACTCAGAACAGGAGTCTCACGGACTATACCATTGTCTTTCATTTGCTCTCCATATGCTTGGGTTCTCTCTTTTAAGGAGGGCTGGTAACTGAGAAGACCCCATTTCCTTTGCTTCTTGTCAATGCCCGGTGGTTTGTAATCCCTGGAGAAACATGTCCATTTAAGGCACTCTGACTATGAAAGCTACATGGTCTGATAACAGAGCTTATGCACAGATACGATGTTATTCCATCAAAAGGATTAAAATAACGCATAGGCAAATGAATTAAAGTAATGCATGGTTAAAATTCTCCCACCAGAAATCCCAGCTTCACCTAGAAAACAATGAAAATCAATCTGTTTCTCAAAAAAACATTGATTCAGGCATCATTCAGAAAGCTCACTGATTCCACAGGAAAACCCTCCTCAACTGTAGCCTTCAAGAAGCAGGACAAATGAGACATGGAACGAACGCAGGAGTCTCAGTCCAATATGCAGCCCATTCAAAAAGCTGCAAAGCCTAAACACCACCAAACTGGAACACGTGCAAATACGAGCCTCAGCATCCTCCTCACAGGTGATCTGTGACCACCAGTCTGTAGCCTCCCATTATATTGCTCCTGTAACAACACAGTCTTGAATAGGAATGACTCATCAATGCCTACATCTCCAGAAGGGAGATAAATGCACTTCCCCGTCTAACTGGGATAAGGAAAGAAATAATTGGAACTTAAGAGACGATCAGACAATATGATTGTAGAAGTAGTCAAGATAAGGACTCTTTTAGAGTATCAGTATGGATTAAACTTTTAGAAAGTAACAGTAGAACTGTTTGACCAAGTACCGTGTTTGGGGTTTTTTTAATACTGCTTAACTGATCAAGATCCAAATCTGCTTGGGGGGAGGGGCAGGAAGCATACAGAAAGTGATAATCAGGATTTTAATAAAATGCTTTGCGGTTTGCTGATGTTCCAGAAAGTTGCAAACTCAGTAAGTTTCTTCTTGCAACTGTGAACTTACTGAAAGTAAATTATACTTGAACAAGCACCCATTTCTGATGATCTGAATTAAGGACATGTTGTTTCATGTGCTTTTTAAAAAACACATCAATTAATATGATGCAAAACTTCTAGTCAAAGGGGGAAAATAAAAAGAAAAATCAAAGAACAAAGATCTATTCTGAAGTACTTTATTTGAAGAGTAAATTTCATTTCAAGGTCAGCTGTATCAACCAAGACATGAAACTCTTGCTTTCTTGCTAACAAATTAAAAAAGAAAACAGAAGAGAACACACACCATACGCTACACACACTTGGACACTGACAACAGCTTTGTTAAAATCAGTAATACTTTTCTTTCATACAGAAAAGCATTTACTTAATATACCGAAGACAAAAAGCTATCTGAAATCAATTAGTTACCATGTTTGCTTTAAGGTCCCTCCCTGCTACACACTTATCTCTGTATGAAGAGTTACATGAAGAAAATACAGCTTATCTTTGCTGAAGTTGCTTCATTCCTTCCTTTTCTTCGTACACTGCAGGCCAGAGTACGGCAGTCGACACCTGCACACGTTTGGAGCTATGCATTTTCCTCCATGTTGACAAGGTAGTTTACATACAGCTGAAATGAGACACCACATACACAGTATGTCTTCAGCACAACACAGGACCATTTTTCTTCTTCGTCTCACTGTGCTGGCAGAATTGTTCCCCGGTGACTGCACTGGGACAGTATAAATAAAAGCATAATGGAAGAACTGAAAAGCAATGCCTCTCAATTTATGGCATTGTGGCCTTCACTGGAATACAACTACAGTACATCTAGTCTTATTTGTGCTCCATTCCCCTTTTAAAATACTATATTTCTGTTGTTCCTTAAGGCACAGGCTGTTTTTGAGATGAATGCCTCCAAGAAAGTGAGGGAACAATAAAAATTCCTGCCAAAACTTATTCAAGCCAGTTCTTGGCTCCACATCCATGAGGAAACAGTTGCCACACGCCAGCTGCTCCCCCACAAGAAGGGCAGAGGAGGCCTCCGCGGGCACAGCCGTAGTTGTCCCCTAGCTAGGCATCAGTTCAGTTAACAAGTCAGGGCTGCAATTTCCTTCTGAGCACCTATACTACCAGAAGCCAAACTGGATGCTGAGCTAGTTAGTTTGAGAACAGTGATTATTCTGACATTAAGAACCTGAACACTTCTACCATTATTGCTGGTGCAGGGAATGGAGCTTAGCATTTTGTTAGTTCTCTGCATCTCCCTACTTACCTTTTAATATCACCCTCGATCTCGACACACTGATGAATACAAAGGATAAGCATTTTGCTGGTTAAATGGGAGCACTGAAGTATTATTTGTTAATATTTGCTTGACTGCGTATATTGCAGAAGAACTAATCCTAGCTGGTGTGGATTCCTCATACTGGATTTATTATTTGGATTCTTTATACTGGGCTCTCAGTTTCTAGAAAATATTTCAGAAATACTGACAAGATACACCAAGTAACAAATTTAGTGACAACCAAAATCAGAATCTGAATTTACTTAATTCAGATGAAGTGGAGAAGTTCTGTCTTTCTGACCAAATTGAGAAGCCATCTATTCCTTATGCACACTTGTAAGATCCCCAGAGCAGAAGCAGCTCTCATCTACTATTCTAAGAAACTTTTCCTAGCAGCTTTGTTAGGCATTGAAGATTTGAACACTATATTGGTAAATCAAACAAGTAGAGAAAAGGATAAACGAAAACTGTCAGAAGTCATTTACCTAAGTGGCATGCTCCACCGACCCATCCAGCTGGACAGCTACAAATCCCAGGAGCCACACAAGCTCCATTATTCCGACAGCCTTGAGGACAAATTGCTACAAGAAAAGAATGGGCAAGTCAGCAGGATTTATAAAACAAATATAAAAGAATCCTGACAGAATGAAAGATTCAGGATGATACAAATCAAAATGGCAAAACACATTTCCTTCCAGGCCGGATACTCAACTGGTATTACTCTAAAGGCATGTCCAGGACCACGGAAATGGAAAAAAATAATTATGTACTGGGTTAAGAATTTAGGTTTAAATGCTAACAGATGTACATTTTAATGCAAAATAATTTGACAGTATTTTATCTGAGCATGTACCAATAACGTAGGTCCTTCATCTGTAGTAGTGCAATGACATTTCCAGAGCTAGTAGCCTCTTAATACTTTTTAAATGTTTTTGTTACTGCAGTGATATTTTTAAGCAATATAAATATTTTCATGAATGTAAACACCCACCTTCTTGGCATCTTGATCCTGTCCAGCCAGAAGCACAAAGGCACTTCACAACTCCATTGACAGAGATGCATTCCCCACCATTCTGACAGCCTCCTTCACAGCTTACTGCAGAAGAACAGCATCACAGTGCATTTCAGAAGCGGCACAGGACCTCACATAACTGTCTTTAAACAGCTGGTCTACCACCAACTACTTGTTTTACCACATCTCCAAAGACTAAAATTTTAACTATTCAGAGCCAGGCACAGTTCTATGAATGAGTGAAGACAACAGAACCACGTCTGCAAATGCCAACTCAAAATGCAGTTAAAATAAGGGGTTCAATAAAAGCTTGTTGAGCATTTAGCCTGAAAGTACCAACCAACAAACACGATTATCGCTCTGCCACAGCTCCTCCCCTCCCCAGCTGTGAATCAACTGTTCATCAGCTACACCACAGTAATGATTCTTATCAATCTTGCCAAATCACAGAGGGTAAGCCAGTCACATGTGGTCAAGAATTCACATGTAAGGAGAGGAAGAAGAGAAGGGGATATGTAATTGCCATCAGGGGGCTGGGTTCAATACTGGTTTTGTATATATTTATATATATGCCCTGGTTTAGAAAGGGAGAGGGGCTAATAAGAAGCACCTGTCATTTGTCTAGTGGCCAGCTCAGACCTAACCCTTGACACAAATTAATTTTGTCTGTTTTCAGATGTCTTTCCAAGCCATCATGTGTTCGGATCTTACTCACCTTTATGACAGTATCTACCCCCATAGCCAGGCGGGCATCTGCATTTTCCAGGTCTGAGGCACTCCCCACCATTTTTGCATTTTGGATAACATGTTGCTGTAAGACAGACACCAAACAAAGCTCAGATAAATATTGGTGAAACTTACCAAAATTACTACTTAAGTACAGATAAATTCGCATTAGTTTCCGAGTACTCAGACTGCTTTCACATTTCCTAAAATATATTTGCCCTTCCATCCTACATCGCAAATCAGGTGAAACAGTTTCCCTGCACAGAAAGCACTCTACCATTTTAAGCTCTTAAACACTCAAAACTAAGAAAGCTTTTGATTCCTAGACAAAACAGGCAGAAGAAAGAGCCATATTAAAAAGGAACAAAGGAACACAGGTGGACTGCTAAAGAAGATTTTGATAACTGAAGTCAAGAATGACAGGTGACAAAACAGGCGATAAGAAATTATTTGATAAAATATGCTGCAACTTCAGGGGCATCTTCTGATTCTTAAGGTGAAATACCAGATTTCATTCTTTACTGGATTCCTACATATGTCTCCAGAAAAACCACATGCTCATCTCCTCTAAAAAGTCTCTAGAAGTAAGTGTGGTGAACCGACCACATGATTTTTCTGCCTTATTAAAACAGTGAGCAAAAAACTCGATTTCCCATAAATCTATTCTGCAATTCCCATAAATCCTCCAGGAAGACGGAAGCCAGATAATGCCAGTCATAAATATCGAAAAAAGAAAACAAACTTTCTCTCTTTTCCGCCTCACTGCACAAAGGGAGCACATCGCTCCTGCTGAG
>VZZY01010532.1:317868-345014 GCA_013400335.1 Eurystomus gularis
CGTGTGCGGGCAGGCCCAGCGCGCCCGCGGCCTCAGCAGCCGAAATGAAAGGGGTCGCGGGTGTCTGCCGGCCGCAGCCCGGCCCAGAGCCTGCCCTGGCCACCAGGTAGCCATGCATCAGGGCCAAACTGCGCGTAGGGCGGGCAGCCCGCCTTAGCACGAAGCCCGGCAGCGGGCCCCTCCGGCTCTTGGCCCTTCCACCCGATTCCAGGCACAGCTCTGGCCATGTAACTCACCTCCCTCCTCTTTGAGAACCACCTCACAGGCTCTGATTTCTATTCACTGTCATCCTTAAGGTCGCCATGTGATGCGCACATCATAGCTCAGTACTCGAAGTGAACTTGCTGCCACTCTGCAGAGGGGACAGCAGGAGAAATACGCGTTTCACGCTGCCAACCCATCCAGCATGCCCTCTCTGGGAATGGCTTGAATACAATTCTGTGACAAAATAGCAGTATTTTTCAGTTCAATCGTGAAAATATCTTCAGCTGCAAGAACACAAACATAAATGATCAGAAAACATTTCCCCCCCTCATGATTTCCCATCTTTCGTAAGCGTTTCCTACCATTCTAAATGTTTCCCAGAGAAACCACATACTTTCCATGCCAAGACTGAGCCCAAGGCAGTTTTTTCAGATGAGTTAGATTGACCAATAATGACAAAAGGATAGAATAAGCACCTATGCGAAGTGTCTACAGAAAAGAGAAATAAACCTCAAGCCTTTTGAAAAACTAAGGAAAAAACAAGTCTGTCTTCAACACTGAGACTTGACTTTGAATTAGTTTTGTGAGTGGCATAAACCAGCTTAATTTGTTGTCTAGATGAAGCAGTAGCATGATCTGGTAACTGCATTCACTTTAAGGGGAAATTAAAATTTGTGTAATTCCTTGATAGAATAGAAGGCAAAAGTACTTCTCTTGGAAAATTGGCTTTGATCCCTTTTCACACCTACAGAGTGTGAGACACTGAGTTCCTAGAGGCGATTCTGTTACTGATAGCATGCGGTGGTGCCTGGCTTCTTACAAAGGTTAAGGCACATGGAATGTGATCTTTGCAAGACTGTATTTAGCCATACAGGGAGCAGTGTAGCATGAGAAATGATTAAACAAGAGAAGCCTAGAAGTGCAATACTAAGTAATTGCCTAAAATGGGCACAATTCTCTTCTTGCTTGTACCTAGGAAACTAAAGCAACTTTTAGGTGATACATACACACAATTACATTCACCCTGTGCACACCTATGTTGCAAATACCCTTTCACGTAGTACTGATGCTGCAACAAAACACTTAAGTTGCTGCAGTCTATTTTCTACCTAGAATGAAAACACACAAGCCCCATTCCTATTGCAGGTCCAGCCGTGGTGGGGAGAACAGGGTGTCCTGTTTCCATATACAGTATTCCCTCTTGCAAGTACGAGGGTAATTGGATTCTGCGGTGAGAGCACTCATGGTAAGATTGCTTGCCAGAAATATATTGGGGAATAAATTCTTCCCAAAAGGAATAGGTTGCTTTATGCCAACCCCACAACAGCAAAAGGAGAGAAGAAAAGAACTGAGATGCTGACTCTGGACTGTATTGTTCTCTGGGTATATCATGATTTTACACTTCCTTGACTTCTGCCGATAATTTTGACCATATTGAGCTCTTCACAAAATTATTCTTTCTATTTTTGTATTTTCTCCGTAAGATAGTTTAACATGTCAATGTGCCTTTCTGATATTAATGCCTAGCAACAATTCATTCAGACAGAATTCTTTTTGGGTTTTAACACCTATTCTTAATTATTCCTGTAGAGAGTCTGATTTTAAAGTACTATTTATTTTCAGTCCCCTATCCCAGCTTCTCTATTCCAAAAAGATTACTTGTGATGGCTGGGGTTAATTAAGAGCCTTTTTTTTTTTTTTTTTCCCCAGGCTTCCTTTGAGGATCTTAAAATAATTAATACTAAAGAAAAGAATCATATTTTGAAAAATGGCAAGTGCCCCTTCAGTGGAGATAATTAAATGCAAAGACTGTATTAAATAAGCTTGCCCAGGTGTTTCACTGAATGAAATAGATTTGTTTAAACATTATCTTCTGTAGGAAGGATTAGGCTGCTTCACCATCTTTGTGCATCTAAATTCATCTCAGGGTTTATCAAATTTGCTGAGTGCACATCTGCATTTTAAAGGGATCGGGTCATGTTAACTGAGGTTCTCACTGAACACAGAAATGCTTCCAGGCATCCGACATGATTTAGCCTTAGAAGCACAACCTGAGGAAAAAAAAAAGCCAAACCAAAACACGACAGCAGTTAATGGATTTGCTAAGTATGTGAAGTAGAGAGTGAGACAAAGAGAATTCACATTCATTCCTTCATTCATATCATAATGGTTATATCTGATACTTAGTTTCAAACTAAAAACAAAGCAGTTTTAGGACTAGGATATTTACAGGTTCATGTTTTGCTTATTTGAACAATATCATAGAATGGTTTGGGTTGGAAGGAATCTCAAAGATCATCTAGTTCCAATGCCCCTGCCGTGGCAGGGACACCTCCCACTAGACCAGGTTGCTTGAAGCCCCATCCAACCTGGCCTTGAATACCTCCGGGGATGGAGCATCCACAATCCCCCTGGGCAACCTGAACAGTAGAGGAAGGATTGTCAACATCCTTCTGCTATACTGGCTACCAGTGTCGTAGACAGCAATATGTAATAGTCTCTTGAGAGGCAGTGCTGTCCAGTCTGGAGAAGAAGACAGGGAAGAAATGAAACCTGCATTATAACTGGAGCCAAGGTACTTGGTGATATAGTGTGGAAAGGATGCTCACCTGGAGTTTGGGATCATGCTCATTGTAAGGCAGAGCAGGTACAAGGACCAGGCTCTCCCACAACCCTGTGGGAATACCCCACTTGTGGCCATCCTAGAATATGCACCTGTGCCTCTTGCTTATTTCAAAGACTTTCATTTCATTAGTGTGAGAAAGATTCAAGAATTATAAGCTCAGATCTTCGCATGCTATGGGACTTTGTGAGTTGGCCACCTGTAATACAGCAGAACATGCTCTCAAAAGTAGTGACTTGTAAGGAAATGATAAGCCTGGAAGTCGGAATACACAATTTCAGAGGGTACTTGCACAGTGATGATGCACAATAATTTAACGAGATGTCAGTATCTCATGAATCAAGTAGATTTCCTGGGGTGGAAGGTAAAGTTAGGAGGTGTATTATACAGCTAACATCTTTCCTAGCTCTGTGCAGGATGTGTGAGTCCAAGCTCTGACACAATCAAAGCTTCATTGTTACAGCTGGACTTGGTGCTGTACTTAAGTACACTTAATAACATGCAATCCAGAGCTGGCACTTTATTTACCAATGTAGCATCCCAATTTGCACCCACATTTATAAGTACTTTTCAGAATAATTTGATCTCCATTCTACCATGTGTAGATGAGCCATCAGGTAATGATACAGTTAAGTAAAGTAGCACTGATCAAAGCTGTATCCCAACTCAAGTCCTCATTGGATCTTTCAGATAATAGAGACTTATGACCAACATCAGTCTTCTTTGTTGACAGTTTGAATATTGCTCGGTTTTCCAGTGCAATCAGGCTATGATGGCATTTGAGAAATATATATGAAAGTCACTATAATTCTGCTAAAAGAAGGAAGAATGCAACCTGGAGAAAAGGAGGATCAGGGGAGACCTTATCACTCTCTACATCGTGAAAGGAGCTTGTAGTGAGGTGGGGGTCGGTCTCTTCCCCCAAGTAAAAAAGTGATAGGACAATAGGAAATGGCCTTAAATTGCACCAGAAGAGGTTTAGGTTATATTAGGAAAAACTTCTTCGCTGAAGGGGTTATTACGCACTAGAACAGGCCGCCCAGGGAAGTGGTGGAGTCATCATCCCTGGAGGCATTTAAAAGATGTCTAGATGTGGTGCCCAGGGACACAGTTTAGTGGCACAGTTAGGTTAATGGTTGGACCTGATGATCTTAAAGGTCTTCCAACCGAAATGATTCTATGGAAATTTTATATGGGTCTATTTTCAAACGTGCTCATATGTGAATGCAGTGAGCAGAAATATTGTACGTGTACGGTCTGCATACAAACATTCCTTCACAACTGCCATACACATCTCTTGTTGGTGTCCAAAATTAAGGGCCTCTATGGACTGCATATACAGATTGTCCCCATTAGTGCATCCAGCCCTGATTTCATAATATGAAACCCTATTTTAACTGAAACAAATATTAATTCAAAGGATGCCAGCCCTGCATGCAACTTTGAAAACCAGTATTCTAGTAATTTTCTTCACATAGCAGCAAACTCTCAATATATGATGTTTAGTCAACAAGACTGACGTACACGGAAATCCTTGTTCACAGATTTATCTTGCTTACTAGACAGAAACATGAAAATGGTGTACGTTAGTGAGATATTTCAGAATTAACACTTTAATCATTGCAATTAGTTATAAATCTCTCAGATTGTCACCTCTCCTAGACATTTCCAATTAGAGTGCAGAATAAATCTGTGCCTGGGGACTCTGGGTATCCCAAAGCAATGCAAGAGTATTGTCAGAAGACGAGCCAGGCTCACTAGAAACAGTTCAGCTC
This sequence comes from Eurystomus gularis, assembly GCA_013400335.1. NCBI lineage: Eukaryota > Metazoa > Chordata > Aves > Coraciiformes > Coraciidae > Eurystomus > Eurystomus gularis. The sequence goes on from VZZY01010532.1 coordinate 322,471, forward strand.
TGTTTGAAGCTCTCTTTTATGCAAGCCAAGGTCACCCAGTCGCTACTCCCGCTTTTGAATCCTGGATGTAAATTACCTAACAGGAAAAGAAGCAATGTTTCTTTTGCCCATTAGAAGATTACTGAGCAGAAAGATCAAGGTTTGTCTTATTCCCTGGCAAACAACTCAGTTTTCAGCTGTAACCTTAATTCCTTCTTGGATCTGATTCTGTCTTTTGGGAATGTTTAGTGATGTCTAAGCTAAGAAATCTTCCATTTCGAGAAACCAGGTAGGCCAGTGACCCTTTATCTCATTCCACAAACATAAAGCGTTACTTCTGAGCTGCAATTCTAGAAAACAGGGCCCTAATCTCCTACTGCAGATCACCGTGGTTAGTGGCTGCAATGGAGAGGAACCAAATGTTTACACAAATACTGCCCAATTTAATTTTGAAACCCGAGGCCAGTCTCACCACCACTAAAGAAATTTCTGCTCATGCTATGGTCTTAAGATCAGCCCCATTCTATAGATGCACCATCTGAAAGATGCTGAGCAGATACCTATCAGCAGAAACGAAATCTTTGATTCATATACAAAAATGACTCTGAAGGACTAAAGTTCAGGTAATGCAAGATTGTGAGACACTTAAGTATCACATCCAGCTTCCTTTAGAGCCATCCAGAAACATTCTTACTTTATTTTGCACTGTGGTATCAGGCCCTACATCCTGGCAAATAAAGGGCGTGACATTGCAAGGCTCCAGTACCTTAAATTTTTATTTGGCCTGGAGTTTAAAGGTCTCTGTATCTCACAGTGCTGTCAAACTGAAATAGTCCTCTTCCCATTATCTTTTCTTTCTGCACCGTATTCTGCTGAGTTGCTGAAGTAGGCTTGCAAGCAAATGAAAAGAATTTTATTTCCTCACTACTCATTGACTCTCAACCATGTCCCTCACAAATAAACTTTCTTTTTTTTTTGTCACTGAATCTTATATTTTGCCCTCAAAGAAATTTGGCATAATCGCCAATGGAAAGAATAATAGGATAGCATTTGGTATAACTATTGACTATAACTGAGATACCACACCACTGCACACACTGTAAATACCAGGGGCCTAATGTTCTGTAAATTAATTGAAGTGGAAAGTCCATATTCACAATTCATGCCAATGAACTTGTGGAAAAAACTCAAGAGGGTAAATACTAATTCTAAGATAGGGGATTTTTAATATGGAGTAATGAATTTTACATTGTGCCAAGAGTTAAATCTCTACCTCACAGGATTCAGCTTTATATCCAGCAACTGGCCACAGTATCAAATATTATTAATCATTTGCTATCTGTGTAGTTATTATTGTACCATAATCCCTACATACACTTATGCTGCTGTAAGCCAATGCAACACTGCTCAAGCTGCCCCAGAACAAAACTAGTGTCTGTGGAAGCATTCAGAGAATCATCCCTGAGACAAAGATATCGCTTTGTCTGCCACAAAAATCTTGCCAGCTTCAGGGTGAATGTGGTTACTATTCAAGAGGGCACAGCAACACAACCCAGCAATGTGGAACAGGAAATGAATAAAAAAAGACCACATCTAATTGATAGTTAGATATGGTAGGATGTAATTACTCATGCTGCAATTCATTCAAAGCATCAGGAATCTGAATGTTCCCTTAAAAAAAAAAAAAAAGTACAATCGGTTCTTTACTGTCCGCCAACAGAAAAGACTTTAGTTTAGCAGCTGATGGTTAAAAAATTGGTTTAATACATATTTCTATGTTTTTCATGTCACTGTTATGTTCGTTAAGTTATATTACCTCAAATCCACCTCTGAACAAAGAAAGCGGTAGCTCAGATAAATAATAAATAGTACATAGAAGTTCAGCAGCACTTTACAAATTTAATGATAAATCTTGCCTGCTTGTGCTAATTTTCACAGCACTCCTGAGGAAAAATTAAATAGCAGGACCACTTCACAAATGGTAAGGCAACAGCAGGTTGTTAGGCGACTCACACTTAGAGCCAATAGCAAAGCTTGAGTATACATGATAGTATTTGTTTGGTCCATAATTCAAATAATGAGAACACATCTAATACAAATGTTTCTTCATGTGATCTGTGCAAGTCTGACCAGGGGGAAGTTCAGTTATGATTTATTTCTAAAGAACACTGACATTCATCTTAAAACCATCAGTAGACACCATCTTTCAAATTGCATAGGTATGATCATGTTGAGGGATCCCACCTCTAAATTGAATAGAGCCAGAATGTGGGTCGAAGAGACTTAAGAGTTGCTAACCTAAATCCTTAATGACAACAGAGCAAACAGGCTGACATGGAATTAAAATTCATGTAGCCAACAAACAAAAAGGTGAAAATCATGATTAGTGCCAATGAAAAATATCTCAAAGCTACCTCTGACTCATGCATTTGTGGGTAACAGGTGGAGGAAATTAATATATCCAGGTAATTGTGAGATCTGCAGAAAAAACCCAGCATCTTAGTCATTGTCATCTGTCTCTTTAAATATCCCATTAAATAGGTGCTCTCCAGTGAAGCAGCTCAACTCTCTGCCGTTTGTGTGCTGTGCACCCATTTAAACTCAGCCTCTTGATGGACACTGACTCTGACGGACGGTTTCATCTATATGTCTTCACAGTCATGAACACTTTTCATGTTGTATTTAGTAGTAAGGGTCATATCTGTGTATTGACACTATTGCAAATTGTGAAGCCTTTTCACATTTTCTCCTCTTAATCTTTAGATTCTGGAATCCTGTAAGTCATTTTAATACTCAGTTTTAATTTTAAAAGCTGTGAAAAAGAGCTAATAATGTGATCCTAGACAACTCAAGTATATAAACTTCTTAACTTCTGCCAATTTCTGTAATAATTTTTTTTAAACTAGTATTTCTTTGTCTCTGTCTTTGGAGTTCCTAGTGTTGGCAACGCTGCCCTTTATTTCACTTTTTATAAATGTGAAATGACAACTTTGTACATACACCTTGGAACATCTTAACAAAAACAGAGCCTGAGCTGGCCTGATATTCTAGCACAGTCCCCATCCAAAGGTCCTGAAAATTGGACTTCCAAGATGTAAGATTCTCCATTTGCTAATTTAAACATCACATCTGCAAGCATTACTAATGCAATCTCTTGCATTACCTTAGGTGATTTTGACATTTTTTTAAATCCAATTTTTTAGGCAGTGGCTCTTCTGGAAAGCTTCTTTCTCCTTGTTACAAAACAACAATTACAAGTTACATTTGAATCTCAAGTGTGGATGGATGACATTCACACTTTCTCATTTAATCACCTAATTATACTGAGCTGGTTTAAATCCAGCACTGACAAAGCTGGCAGTTATCAAAGTTTCAGTGTCCTGACCACCACAACTGGCAACTAAATGTAAATAAACAAGATACCTTTCTGCATCTAATTGTCCATCACTAGGAGACTTAACACTCAGACATCCTTGGGTGAAATGTGTTCCACGGGCACAAAATGATCACATCACCTCATATATGCTGATCCTACCTATGGCTGTTTAATGGCTGTTGTAGCACAAATACAGGATGCAAATGCTGAACAGAGGAGTGCAGAGCTGCTGCAAACACCACTCTGGCTTGAAACACCGTGGAAATAAGCTCAACAAAAATATTTCAGACAATTGAAAAGAAAACATCGGCTGTATAAATTTAACTGAGTATACTTGATGAAGATGAGCATAATGAAAGCCCAGCTGCTCAGCACTTTAGACTTCCAGCTCACACTGTTTATGTATGATTTTACTCGCAAATTGAATGTTGCTGGCTGGAGATTTATAGGTAGACTGGACGTATGTACTATGTCTTATTTTAGGAGAAAAGAATAACAAAAGTTACAAAAAATATAAATAAATAAAGCTGAAAACCAGCCTCATAATGCAAACAGATTATAAGACAGCCTCTCTGCAATGGTTAATATTAACATTGAAATCTTTCATTTTCACTGATCTCAATGATGAAAAAGTGCAGCCCTGCATTACTTAGCCTCTCCCGTACCTTAAACAAGCCAAGCAGACAATGCCAGAACAGACCTCTCACTTTTTAACATAGTTTTTTTTGTCAAACTTTTATCAAGGTTCTTAGCAATTTTTCTAAGGCAAAATGGAATTAAACAGCATAAATAAGATTTAAGTAATACTGTCAGATTATAATACCTCTATCCTTTCTTTAGAATTATGCCTAGTGGCAACAGTTTTAATTTCTAAAAATAATTTCTAATCCGTTAATTCTATTTCACCACAGTGACAACAAATATGCCACTGATAATATTTACCAGCAAAATCTTTCAAAAGGTGTCATGTATGCATAAACAATTGTGTGACATCCCTCCCTTATGCATATTTGCTTATTTTTGGAGATCACAGAATCATAGAATGGTTTAGGTTGAAAGATCATGTAGTTCCAACCCCCCTGCCATGGCAGAGATATGTGGTTCTGTTTTAATACCTTATATTGGTTGACTATAGAGGTTGGCAAAAATACCTCAGTACAGAATGCCAAATGTTGCTCGGAAAAGTTATTACAAGAGCCTGTTAACATGGCTTGCAAAATGAGCATAGGTTGCAGGACCTTGTTTTAAGACAAATCATTGTTAGAAGATGCTTGACTTAATTTTTCCAGGGCTGGTGTTTCCATGTTTTATACTGTATTATGAATCACTGGTTTATGGGCTAGAACAAACTCATGTCTTATGAAGTAAAGGAAAAAACTTTAGTTTTCTGTTGTCTGCTAGAACTTCTAAAGTTGATTGCTTCCTATGATAAACTCTGTATCCTACTATCCTGACACTTTAAAAAAAGCCTGCCCTGCAAGTGCAAATCAATACGTATTTGTGAGGAAGAAGGTGACAAAACAGTCATGCTTTTTTATAAATCATACTTCCTCCATTTCACTTCCTTTTTAATGGCACTCAGAGGAGCAGGTGGGCTGAAGATCACAAAAGCAGGGCCATTGCTTCCCCTCTCAGCCCGCTCAAGTGTGATATTCAAGCATTCCAGGCGCGATTCATACTGACCTTTACACTCAGTGATCAATATGAAATATCAGTAAAGTTTGAGTCACCATTGGAAGTGTTATTTCTGTTACACTGATGAAAGAAGATGAGGCTGATGGGAATCTGCACAATTCCAGTGGCTCCAAGGGCACCCGGTCCCTGCACCTCTCCCTAGTGACCTGAGCCATCCAGCACAACAACCTCCACAAACTTTAACACCAGCCTCATAAAAAAATAAGAATGCGGCTCCTCGGAAAGAAGGCAAAGGATATGAGGGACATTGCCAAGGCTTTGTTTAAACCTGCATAGAAGTCTCTTAGTGAAACCTTAGATAAAAGTAAGAAGGAAACCATTCCCATCATAAAAAAAAAATACCCCACCGGTGGGTCACTGCCAGCCCATTCTGTGAATAGAAAAGGACGAGCTCCTCCTGAGCAGCACAAAGTCAGGTAGCAATTGTTTTGCCTACACAAAAATCACCCCACTGGAGCCTACCACTTAGTGAAAAACCAGTATTATCGCCTAAGAACTGGCCAATGGCAGCCCAATGCTACTGCTCCTGGGTATGCTTATGGGTATTATTTTTGTGAGTTACTTTCATTGCTGCAAAGACAATGAGGCTAATCAGAAGTAAAATCAGTGATATATGGTCAAAGCCAAGTAAGGCTGATTGTAAAGCAGTACCAACCAGGGAAAGCTGCAAAAATTACAATTGTAAAAGCTTGGGTTATATTGGATTATACTTCTGTTTCATAATAAGAATAACAGTAATCTAACAGTGATCTGGAAAAAGAAAAAGTTTTATTTCCTATTTTCAGTGCTAAGAACATCTATGTGGAATAATACCCTATTCATAGCTATTTTTCCTGTACTGCTATTAACTGTAAGTTGGCATGGAAGTCAATACACAATACAGTCTCGTACAGTGAATGGAGCTATTATGAGGCTGTAAGAATGTGTGTCTCCTTTGCAATCCTTGCATTCAGTATTGGCCATTATGGATTTGCAATAGAAGACGACCCAGCAATCTGCACAGCCCATATAGTACATCACATTGCCTCACTGGGACTTGATGAGTTTTCACATCTAGGCTGTTCATAGTTGATGTATACAGCAGAGCTACAATGGAGTGTAAACGCCTTAATGTCTTCCTTGCGTATGTCATTCCTGAGCATTAGGTCTCCATCTGTAGACGTTGTCCAAGCTGCTACAGATACATCTATTCAAATACATCTTAATTTTTAGCTGACTGTGGCTTTTTGACATGTCCCTTCAAATAGCCAATAATGATGGGGTTTTTCTGGCATTCCTAAAACTGCTTCCCGTGTCTCTCACTTGTCTCTTACTTGCCCCCAGCAGAATGGCTGCAGTTATCAGCTTGTGCTTCACTGTATCATTTGTGTTATTCTAGTTCCACGTGAAGTATGACTTCCTGCCATTTATTTGCTAATGACCATTAGCTGCCTTTTCGCCCCAAGGGATTTTTTTCCCCTCAAATGTACTAAATTATTTGCTAGCCAGAAGCATAATTATTCTTCATTGTCAGTACATTCCTTGGTTTCTTTAGATCCTGTTCATATCCAGTGATATAGGCACTAGAATTACTTAGCAACGATTAAACTTCTCGAGTATAATTATGAGGTATTTTCAAAGTACCAAATCCAAACAGCACATAATGTATTATCCGACTTGGACAAAAAATGCAACCTAGAAAAATGCTTTGGGACTTACAATTTCTTTTTTTTGTGATCGTCTCAGATTATAGTCTTTAATTCTGAAACACAATTTCATATTAGCATATGCACAGTAATGATGCAAACACTGTTGGCAGGGTTTTTTAATTTGCTTTTGTGAAAAATAATGGATGCTTAATTTAATCTGCTTGGAATCAGCCAAAACTAAAGCCCACTGAAATCCACCCCTCTCTGTGTTATTTCCATTTTCCAGAAGAAAATCACAATTTTGTAGATCCATTTACTCAGCCTCCAGTAAATACTAGTTACTGAAAAAGTCTTTTTTGCATTTCTGGGCATCATAGATTGTTAACCTGGAGTTTGCTGATGAACTGCTGGTGGGGGATTGAGAGGATTGTAAACTTCTAGTGAGGAAAAACAACCAACCAAACTAGAAAAAAAAAGCTGAAGTCTGGATAGAAGGCAGTTAAAGCATGCAGGCAACAGAAGAGTGTCTGTCCTATACAATTCCATGGTCTGGCCTACTTCATTGTACCTTTTACTGTTCTGGGTAGGCTCCCTTTCCAACCTGTGCAATTAGAGGATGCTCTGGCACTGTATGTATTATAGGTGGGACTTCAGTATCCTGGTATTTCCTAGTCTGTTCAAACAACAAAGTGTGCCCAGACCTCTTGGTATTCAGCCTCGAAAGCCCACAACCAGCCTCCATACTCTGCTCAGGAAAGTAATACCTTTAAGCATTCAAATCACAAATGGGTCAGACACAATGAATTTGAGATCTGGTGAACCGAGTCCTACAGCTAAACCAGCAGGAAAATCATACTAAACATGTAGTTCTGCATTAAATAGTGCCAGGGACTATTACTGGGAAATTGGTGAATTCTGTGTTGATAAAATGTTTGCATGATCTGCCTTGCTCTTGGCCACACCAGCCAACACTCTCCCAAGCCACCCCTAAGGACACTTACAGAGTTCAGACTCCTCAAGGACCATTCCCAGCAGACAGTTTGTGCCCAGCCATCTTGTTTTGTAGGGTAAGACAGTTTGCATGGGCAGGGTACATCATGCCAGTTGGCCTCCTTACCAGGAAATGGACCTGGATTATTTAGTATCCTAATCTAGATGTGGTTTTACAGCCCTAGTATCCCTTAATGCACCATGGGGGTATCTGCCCGATGACCTATGCACCAAGCAGATTCACTGGTATCCAGTATGTCACCATACTAGGATTTGGAAACAGAAGAAAACCCTAATTGTGATTCATCTCTGACCAAAAGAGCCTTTTAATTCAGCAGAGTAGCAGTCAGCAATTTAATATGTCAAATGCTATTATATTTCTATCTTAAATACACAGGCACAATACTGGGTTAGATGTGTAAAGTACCAACTCCATACTGTGTTGTCAAGGAAGAATTGCTCAGCATGCAGATAGCAAAGTATTTTACACAGTATTAAAGTTTAAAGGCTAATTATGTGAAGCATGAGAGGAAGTGATAAAAACAGGTTAATAGAGAATTGTTTAGAATAGCTGGTATTAAGTGTAGCATCTGTATGGATATTTGTTTTAATACTATTGCAGTATTATCCTCTCATACTCTTTTAAACTAAAAATATTCTACTTCTGTCTGGTCCATTTCAGATTAGACAGTAGGAAAAACATTCAAAATACTTCTTCTTTATTACTACCACAACTTTAAGAGGGACTCCACAATTTGACATGATTCGAGAAAAAGAAGGCAACCACAAGAAAGCTGGTGGAAGAATGGGGGACTGGGGATTTACCAGCTACTAACAGGATAATAGAGGCAGGAGGAAAGCACCATCGGACTGGCTTTTTAATTTCCAGACTATCCTCACAGTAACACATATTCCACTTATGCTTTGCTCCTAAATCAGGCTTGCAGTCTACATCTTAACATATAAGCAGCACAGATACAGTTGCAACCTTTATAAAGGAACACAAATGACTACTCACAACATTAATCAATTGTCCTACATTTTACTGGTGGAAAGTCATCAGTGTAGGCAATAATCGTTAGGAAAAGAAAACAAATCTGCCTCTCCAGCAGGCTTAGTATCATAAAAGAGCACAGAAATGAGAAAATGAAACCAAACATTTTGAAAACTGTTTATAACTAAGATAGCTAGGAAAAACAAGCAATTTGGACACATTCTGGAGGCAGTAAATGTCCCTCTAAATTGTATGCATCTACGGGTTTACACATATATCCAATGCACATAGAAATCAATGTGAAACTCTATCCTTTTTATTGCTCAGCAACTCAGAAAATCTCAGCATGAGTCTCACAGAAAACAAAAACAGGCTAATACTTTTATCTAGGAGCCTGCAATTTAATGTAGACTGAAAATAAAATGAATATATTTTAGAATGTTTTCTTATTTGTTCCAACAAAATCTGAAGAGAAAGCATTGTAGACCTCAGTTTGAGTTCAGTCCTGTTAAGTGTTAAGAAAAAAATCCTGGTGTCCCCTCTGACAGTGTAAAACAACCATCATCAACAGGAAACCTCGCATCAACAGCGCTTACCTTACTGTTTCCATGTCGTATAACCCCTCTGAAGCAAATGCAGCAAAACTTGGCTCCACTTTTAACACACATGACAAACACATGCTGTAGAGCAAAATTCATCCTCCTGATCTGTAAGTGGGTGGTTTGGCCCCACTTAGACTCAGAGCAAGCCCCAGAGCTTCAAGCATTGCCTTGTAATGGTACCAAGGGAATAGACGTTGGTAAGTGCTCCTTAACAAGCACCTCTGACTGAAGCCTGCAGAAGCTAATTACAAGCCATACTAAATGATGAGGATCAGATGGTAAAGTGGGGAGAGGTTAAATAATGTTAAAGCTACAATGCTAAGCTTTTCCATTTCCTAAAATGTTCTCATCTATAATGCTGCAAGGGATGGAAAAATTTGCTTTTCTCTTGGCAAATTATTTTAGCTGTTCAATAACATCATGAGTAAAACTTTGCATCTTACCTTTATAGTGATTTTTTGCGGTCTTAAATATCTTCTCGTGAGAGGACTCTTTTGGAGTTCTTTTTACAGTTAGAATAAAGCCAAACAAAATCTGATTTTATATTGATATAGGCCTTGAAACTTGTGCTAGGCAAAGCCCCTTCCTAGTTACACAGGTGATATACAGGTACCCTTTAAAGTCGGGGCATCTGGCTGCAAGGATTACTCCTTTTTATAAGAGAAACACTGTTAATTAAACAAAAGGTTTAGGGCCGGCTGTGAAATAATGCAAGAACTAGAAACTCCCTGGCATAGCTCTGTTGCAAACAACCTTCAATAAAGTGAGGTTTCAGCCAGGAAAATGTACCATTTTTGTCCATCGTACCGATGGTAAGAAGGAAGGGTAGGTAACAGGAAGGACACTGAGAGCTGCCCCTGACTGATGAGTAAAGCACTTCTCTGCTGTTTAGGAGGCCAGCAGAAATTGAGATGTTAGCCCTGAACATCAAGATTGCCTGTGAGATGGCTACAGCTCCTTGCCTGTGCAGGGGAGGGCTTTTGTATCCCAATATGTAATAAGATTCAATCAGCACACCAGTGCAGACCGCAGCGCATGCCTTGTCCTTATTAATGCTCTTTGGGCATGATATAATGGAAGGGCCACGCAAACATGAGAGCAAGATTAGGAAATGAGTTTCCCAATGTTAACTGCAAAAGAACAGGATTTATATTGCCTGCCATTAGCATTTTAACTTACTGCTCCTGTGGCTTTGGTAAGGCTTTGACAGTGTTATGTGCGACTCTCTCACTGGGAGGGCAGGGAAATGTGCTGAGCGAGACAAGGGTGCTGTGGGCTGAGAGCAGAACTGGTTAGAAACACACTGAGCCTTTCCAAGGGCTCTCTGGCAGAGCAGGAGGATGCTTTGCAGAGGGTTCATCAACATTATAGCCCACAGGTCTGTACCTTAACGTAACCCGCATGAGCAGCTGTTGTAGCCTGAAGGGACTCAGCTATTTTAAAAGATGTGCAAGAAAATTATATATATATGAAGTGGTGAAACTGTGGGATTTTGTGTGTCTGGTTGAATTTACAGTACAGAAATGAATAATGTTTTTGCTTGTGTTACGTGGCTTGGCTGATGTAGTTTATGGCTACCAGCACATCCAGAAGCTCCTGACAGTGCAGAAACAGTCCCTGTAATTCTGTAGCAGTGTCCAAGTGACACTAGGTGACAGCAAGCGACAGCAAGCAGAGTACATTTCAGAAGCCTGATTATGCTCCACCTGGGACTGCTGATTGCTTCAGCCCCTAGCACAGCACAGATCTGGAAAAGCACAGCTATGCCTTAAGGCCACCTGTGCCCATGTTTCCTTGAATCTCACACACACATCCTATGGAATCTAGTTAACACTTCCCCTCTTAATAATAAAATTAGGATGAGACCTGATTAACCTGCTCCTTGGGGATACTTCCCCTCATTTCAATGATTCAAAACAGGTCCAGCAACTGGGGCTTGCACAGTGAGGAGGAAACAGGCAGTATATCTTTCATGTTTAAGGGAGACTAGGCTTGTTCTTCTGAAGAAGCTGGTATTTCTGAGCTTAAAAATAAAACATGATGCCATCAAAAATGTGCAATATCCACATTACTTGATAGCTTCTCCATCACTTTATGAATGCAGGAAACACTTTCAGCCCATTTACACCTTTGTGGCTCAGTAATGAAAGTCTATGTGGGGGAAAAAAAAAAAAGCCTAGAAGAGTTAAGCCTAGAAGCTAGTCATTACTCTTCTTGTCAGTGGCTGTATCTCTGTGAACTTTATAAGTGATTCATGATATTCCTTTTTTCTTACTCCACAGCATAGTGGGACTATCTGTTGAGACTGTGATTCCTTGTTGAGCTTCACAAAGAGCCAATGGTTGACCAAGGAGGGACAAAGGAGGTTTGTGAATGTGTTGAACTGAGGGGCTATTACATTTTTTGCTAAGTTTGAGAGGAGGAAAACGTCATCTAGAAACAAAAGGAGCATACTCAATGCATATGTCAAAGCCTAATAATTCCCGTCTTTGATTTGTGATTGTGAATAGATCAATTAAAGGGATGTTACATTCCTGAATAAACCCTTGTAGTTTTCATCCATCTGTGGCACGAACATACTTTCCTGAGTGGGAAACAAAAGGCTCTTGAACTCACTTTCATTTCCCTTTCCCAAAAAGCCCAAGTGTGAAATGGTCTTTAGATGAAGCCAGGAATTAGGACTCCACACTTAGGCAAAGTAATAAGTGAAGCCTCTCCACAACAGTCACACATCTGGCTAAATAATTTTTAAAAATGTGGACAAAAACTTTTAATTTGGAGCATTTCATTAGAGTATCACTGAGAAGTAAGAGCACTTCAGAAGTTGAGAACTATTTGTTTCCTCCCTCTCGCAAGCTATAATTTTTTTGTAGAATATGGAAAAGTGGCCAGGTACATTATTTTCCTTCCCACTCTTGGGAAGGTGATAGCCACACATCAGCCAAATGCTGACAAAGTGCCTGAAGCTCCAATTCACCTTTACAGAGTTACACCCAGTTACACTGAGCAGTCAGATGCCAGGACCAGCATGACTTCCACTTCACGTAATCAAGATGGAAAAGGAGGCTTCAACTGCTGCAGCATTGGCCAGCAGTGGCATATGTTTAACAGAAACCAAGCAGGGAAAAAGAAAGGAAAAGCAGAGGGCAGCACAGTGAGGCTCTGCTGAGGCGCTCAGCAATGGGCCGGTGAGCTGGTCCTCTGCCCCAGCAGCCACCCTGCTTCGGTGAGGTGTTTGCAGCAGGTCAGGGTGCTCAGGTTTTCTGAAATCAAATGGGAGTGCTTTAGTCCCCAGAGAAATACATTAAGGACAGCATCCACACTTCTGGAACCATCACAGTTTCTCATTCCTCTCCACTGCTGATAACATATCTCAAAGGCAGACCCCCTGCCTTCCACCTTCCTCCCCCAGACTGGCAAAACACCAGCTGCCTCCTCCTCACCTAAGTGCTAAAAGTATAGTACCTGGATACTAGCACACTGCAGCAACAAACACAGATGAAGTTAACTTTAATTTTGCTTATTTGTGTGACTGTCTGCTTGCCTACATGATGTCATTAACAATACCTGGGCTCTGTAGCTCCATAAAGTCACCTAGAGAACAGAAGTTTTGGTAGTTCAGAAGTTTCAGAGTCAAGTTGACCAGGACATTGGAGAAGAAAGGTTAGTCACATGTTGCATTTACATAAGGCTATTTCCAAGTGTCCAGGCACCAACAAAGCTTCACACCTCACTTCTTCATACACGGGAAAATTGTAATATTGTTGTGCTGGTTCAGCCATCATCATTTTATGCTGCCATCAGTTGTCTGATCACACAGGCCAATGCAGAATTCAGCAACATCCCCTTGGAATTCTTCTTTCAAACAGTCCTGCCATAGGTTCCTGTGGGCCCAGCTCCTCCACCACCCACTGTAGTGCCAGCATTGCCTGCTGGTCACAACAGACAGAGATGGCTTCCTCAGTGGCTCTTCACATGGAAGGGCACTCCCCCAAGAGAGCTCAGCAAGATGTGACCAGCCCCAACAGAAGCCACACACAACAGGAAGCTCCTCTGAATAATCGGCTCCTGGCTGATATAATCCTGGCCTCACCCACCACCCCAACCACAACCACCTGGATGAGGGCAGAGCCAAAAAGACACAGGTGGGCCAGATTCTGCTTCCTGGAACATGAAGCCAATCAGAAAAACAAAACTGCTAGGCTGAGACTCATTCACAGGTCAGCTCCAACTTGGGCCCCACAACTCAGGCCCCTGCACTTCAGAGAGAGAAAATGACTTTTCTCAGGTGAGTCTTGAGTCACTAGTGGAGCAGGACATAAATCCTTGGTGCTAGAGCTTATTCATACCATCCTCTGTCACCAACACACAGTGGCTCAGCAGTGAAGCCAGTTTCAGAAACCAAATCCAAATCTGGTTCATCCAAGTTGCACAAACTCTAATGAAAGATGCCTATGTATCTCATGAATAAGCTTGTTAATTCATGCTCCTTTCATTACCATGGCCTGCATCTGCCTGGTACAGTGCAGAGAGATTGTCAGGCTTCACACATGTATGTGGCACTCCTTTTGACTCCTGCATCATGCAGAGCCCCATTTACACAGGGGCTTTGCAAGGCTTCTCCAAATAAAAATCATGTGAGTCTAATCTGTGGGTGAAGAAGCTAATAAGTACAGTCTTAATAAAACACAGCTATTGGCTTTTGCCTTGATTCTAGAGAAATAAAGCTTAAGCATATACTCAGTCTGACTCCAACCTGCCTGTTGCCTTTGAACCCATTACACACCACAACCAAACACTGAATAAAGTCAGCTGAAATATCAGGTTCTTACAAGTGCTACAAAAATTGACGGTTGTGTAAAAAAAAAGGGATCTCAAAAAATACCCCCATTGTACAAAGGGCACAACTTTCATGGGATACTGAAGAATCCACACAGAAACGGTTCCCATTGCTAAATAGCTAATCTAAAGGACTTCCTGCTTTATCTGACAGAGTAATTACTGCTTAAAAAGAAAAAGGGAAAAGGGAACATTCCTGACAGTGTTATAGAAGCTTTAAGGGAAGGAAAATTAGGAGTGCCTAGATTTCCTAAACCAGCACCCTTCTAAGAAATAAATCCAAAATTAGTCAGTGCCATAAATAATCCCATAAGAGCCTGTGCTTCTGAGATTGCAGGCTCTATTTTTGCCATGAGGGTTAGAAGAGATTATGAGGATAGGGGCACAGTGCGCTGATTAAGGAAGAAAGTAGTTTGCTCAGCAGATGTCTTGTCAAAACCACATCCTTTAATCTGAACTACAAACACTAGGACTGGCATTGCAATGATCTGTTCTAGCCATTAGAGCGTATAGTATTCTGGGGCACAGCAGTGGGGAAGATGAAGGAAGCAGAGTCATTAGGATACAGAGGAACTGCAAGGTAAATGTCGTTCTGTGAAAATATAAACATGGTTGTCTAGATGGTTTCCCATGAAGAGGAATTCGGGAGCTGGACACTGAGCAGTCCTCCCTGGTTGTTAACACTCTAGCAGGCTGTGAGCAGGGTAGGTGGTGCAACTCCAACAGAAACCACAAATGCCTGGGAAGCTGGAAACAGAACAAACTCATCTCTCTCCAGAAAGCATTGAAAAGGGTGGGAGGTTGACTTGTGTGTTGAGCTCAACTCCATGGCTGAGAATTGGTGGGCTGAAGGTATCTGTGGCCTGAGTGACAGAAGATGAGGCTAAGAAACAGGAAATCTTAAATTCTCTCAATGTTGTCACTCATGATATGTAAACTTGTTCTTCCCCTTTCATTTTTGCCATGTCAGCTGTACTAAAGTGCTTTAAAATGTTTGTTTACACAAAATTAAAAATAGCAAATTTGTCTGAATGCTGGATAGATTTAACATGCTCTTCCACAGTCCAACAGTTCAGAGGAGGCTTTCTGCAAACAGTACCTGCACAGTCAGGAACCAGAGACTGCAGACAGTCTTTTGCAATGTTAACTCACAGTTCAATCATGGTGTTGGAAGCATAACAGCAAGAAAAATTACTTTTCCAGTGAAAGACCTGAGAAAAAAATGCCCATTGACATATATAGACACAAACAGCTCCAGGACCTGGTCCAGTCCTGGAGATCTTGCCCACCCCATCCCACTGGAGGGGTGAATGCTGGGATGCTTGCTCAGCAGNTTGGTTCAGTTAAGCTGGCTGCAGTTGGCACATGGCATAAAGCTTGCCCAGTCAGGGGTGGAACCTATGACTCTCTGCAAACCCTTAGTCTAAGAAATGTCTTTGTTTCTCCTCCTAATGTAATTAAATTACATTTACTATTTGTTGGAATTTGCCTGAAGGCTTGAATTTATGATGGGACACTAACTCATCCAGGAAGATGTTTGTTTAACAATATAAAACAGAGTGAGAATTGTATCCACAGTATGAGCCCCCCCAACTTGGTCATTTACAAAAACGCAGATTCTCCACAGCATTTTCTCCATCATATCTAATAGTGCAGAAAACAAATTCACTTGGGGCTTTACAGAATAACCCAATTTATGACAGTTTTTTTAAAAAAATCTATTCAGTTCTCTGAATATTGGCTTGGTGGAAATCTTACTAGAGAGTCTGATTAATTATTAACAGCATATTACACACACATGTATTTTTCCAGCCAAATGTACAATGACCCAAGGGTACAAGGATGTGAGCGTGCATATAAGAGCAAGTACACACATGCATAAACTCATTGCCTTGAATGCAGGCATAGGATTAAGATTAAATACACAAATAACTCCTGTCTATGGACATCAAATCCCCAAACTGACATGGCCTGACAAGTGGAGTTTGTCACACTGAGTATAGCAGTCTCCTCAGGAAGGGCTCAAGGAACTTTGCTGCAGGATGCATCCCAGCCGTGTAAGACAGCAGGTCTCTCCTGCCACCCCACATCCGTGGAGCATCTGCAGGCACATTCACAGCACCTGCTGGGGAATGGCAGAACTGTGTGGAAAGCCATGGGCACTCAGAGGGAAGGCAGCAAGTAATGCAGGGTGCTTCTTAACATGTGCCCCTGTGGGTGCTGCGCGCACCTGAAACTGAATGGACACACTGAAACCCTGGCAATGCTGCCTCGTCCTTCAGGCCTGCACTCCCAACAGTGAACTTGACTGACAAGTTCACCAGATCAGCAGGCTTGAAGGTCCTTCCAACAACCACAAAGCTAAGGGCTATTTTCCAGTTGTCCAACAGGGCTGTCACATCCAGTATGCGACCAAATGGAATGGGTCAGTGTCTGGACAGTATTTCACATTACATTACCACCCCTGGGTATTATTTGGATCAAAGAGCATCTCCTGTTGCCCTGCTCCCCAGTTCCAGCTCTGTGCTGCTTCTGAGCAGAAAGCAATTGTCATCATAGGTCTAGAGATGCCAGCCTTTCCAGAACACATTAAAATCATTGGCAGAATGATGACTGGCCAAAAGAAAAATTTAAGTAAGCATATTTATCTAATCAAAAACATTTCTTGGGTTCACCCCCCCCCAACGCCACATTTTTCCTATCTAAATTATATTTAAAACTTTTGGTGATATTTTTGCATAACTTTGGACCAAAGATCTCAAAAAATTCATAAAACTCACAAAACTTAGTTTAATAAAAAGTTATCTTTAAAATTTTAACAAAGTAAATGAACCAAATGTTAACAAAAGAAGAATTTCTTCAATTCATTCAAGTCTGATCCAAAATCCCTGCTCAGTGTGATTCCTCTACTATATTAAGGCTTGCCCTGAGTCCATAGCTACCTTCTAGTAAAACAATGACTTTTTTCATCTATTCACTGTTTGACTTGGTGTTTGCAAATGTGACACAAAGATGTTTCTGACTGAATACTGGAGGTTTGCCAGAGGTGCAGGAGTAAGTTTTGCTAACAATATTTAATGAATATTATTGACCTCATATTGTTATTCATGTTTGTTGCTGCAGAACCCACCACAAGCTTGTGTATAAATTGTGTATTCTGAATATATGCACAGGCATATGTATTAATGAGAATAAATGGAAACATAAAATATAAGAAATAGTATTTTAAGCAATCTCCTGCCAGCAAAGTGTTTAATTATTTTCCATTGGAAATGACAAAAATTTAATGTAAGAAAACTAATTACGAGCCTGCTCTATTGGAAAACATCCCAGCACAGGGAGGTTAGAAAACTTTAAGGAGGAACATCTCTTTTCCAATCTCATTTTTTCCTTCAAGTCATTTAATATCCACAAAACACATTAACTAACTAATTCTCTGAAGTGAGAAGTTTTTTTATGTTTTCTCCTTCCTCCTGTGCAGCCATGGCTGATCATCTGAAACTATCCAGGCCCTTCACCTTTGTGAGCTAGGCACAGAAAGTCTACCTACATATGACAGCGTAAGGTCTGCAAGGCTGTAAAATGCATTTCATACATGGATACATGGGGAATACTTTTCTGGATATCCCAAGAAAATACATAAATTACTTATATAAATGTTTACTGTTCACTTCCAATGCATCTCAAATGACAGTTAAACAAGAAACTGTATTTCCAGCTGTGGTGGGTTAACCTTGGCTGAGTGCCAGGTACCCACCAAGCCACTCTATCACCCCCCCCTTTCCTCCCCGCTCCCTCCTCAGCAGAGCANCAGCAGGCGATGTTTGGCCACTCCCTGGGAAGCAGGGCTCCAAGACGCATAGCGGTTGCTCTGGAGGACAACGGCACGGCCCCCCCCTCCTCCTCCTTCTCCCTAGCTTTATAGCTGAGCTGACGTCATATGGTATGGAATATCCCTTTGGTCAGTTTGGGTCAGCTGTCCTGGTTGTGTCCCCTCCCAAGATCTTGCCCACCCCATCCCACTGGAGGGGTGAATGCTGGGATCCTTGCTCAGCAGTAGTCACAACACAGGTATGTTATCAGTACCCTTCTAGCTCCCAGCACAAAACACTGCTGCTATGTGGAAAACCAGCTCAGCCAGACCCACTACACCAGCATCCTCCACCTGACATGTCCAGAGTTATAGCCTCCAGGCATTATTTTGTTTATGCTTAATATGCTTTCAGCTACAGCCTATAAGCCAGACATTTCCATCACACGTTATGAGTGGAAGTTGCACCACTTGCAGCCAGCAATAAGGCCAGAGGAAAGTGGGAAAGGCTGAATAAATTATATCAGGAAATTATTTGGATAACGACACACTGAGGAGAGGTGATGTGTATCAATATACAGAACCTGCCTGTAGCTTGATATACTGCCATATGAAAACTCCAGCCTGTATGTCAATTCAGTTTGAGCCATTAGCCATCTTCCCCCCAGCCACCCTGTTCCAGAGGGAACGTCACTCTAGAGACAACGCTGGATGATACAGTCATTATTTATCATCATGACATCCCTCCTGGGACTCAACAAATGAGACCCACATGTCTCCTGAAAATCTGTCAAGACCATCAATATGTTACAAAGAAGGCACAGACATTATGTAGTAATACTTCTGCAAAAATATAGTTTAAACAAGGCAGTATTAAAGCCTAATAGTCTATTCATCAGCAAAAAACAGAATAATCCTTAGACTCATTGATGCCATCAATGTTTATGCCTTCTGTCCTGGGCCTTCAGTGCTTAATAATACAAATGTGTGTTCATACATATGTACACATGTACAAAGTTTTCCATGTGCCAGAGGTCAATATTACAACACACTTCTACTCACTGAAGAGAAACAAGCTCTGCAGGTGAAAGCTGTCAGAACATCAGTAGTACAAATATCATTGCTCTTCCCATGCAGATCTTTAATAGCTAGTCTCACAGGTTTTACTTTTTTTAGTAGACAAACCAATCATACTGATTGGTCTCATATGGAAGCCTTTACCAAATTAAAAGGCCTCTCATCTTGGTTGGTTTCCAATTTTAGATCCCCCAAATCCTGGGTTCATCTATGCCTAAGCAATTCCATAGAAGCTCTGGTGTCTCTGTATGGCAGATCCCCTGCTCTCACACCACAAAGACTGAAGCTGCCTATGGGATCCTGCTCCTACAGCAGTGTAAAATGCATTACCTGATTTAAGTTTTCAAATTAGATTTTAATCAGAATATTGCTTTCTGGAAACTTCCTAAATTTTGTTCTGATAGAAAATGGTTGGACTTGATGATCTTAAAGGTCTTTTTCAACCAAAAAAATTCTATGATTCAACCAAATTTCAGCCATTACTGATAATTTAATGCTAACACATTGGCATTTGAGCAGTAATCTGTAAATGTCTACAGAAGGAAAAATACAGCATAAATAAGCCTATAAAAGAAAGATCAAGATATTACAATGGTGAAAGCCAGATAGGTCTCTGGAAAATTGTTTTGGACTTTGAGTTTATACTAAACTAATAAAGCACTTAATGCATTTGGAAGAACACAGTTAAAACGAAACAAATCCAAGTGCTTTTCAGATAAAATCATAACAGTTCAGGAATGCTTTAAGCTTTGAACTGTCCAAAATGCATTTTTTAAGATGTGACACTGCTTCCTCAGTACCCTGATTATTTTATATTACTTTAATAAAATCAGAAATGCAAGGGATAAACCATCCTTTCACAGTTGTGTATCTTTCTACCCAACTACTGGAAATCCTGCTAAAACTATCTTAATTACAGTCAACTTCTTGCTGCATTCGAAGGACTACTTTTCTTATGTATGGAACATTTAGTATGTCATTTGCAGGGCCTTCAATTTTTGAAAATTAAAATAATTTGTGTTATACTTGTAACTTAATGATTAAGTTGACAAAAGGAAAGCACCAAGGTATTTGTAATAGGCAAAGAAAGTTGCTATCCAGTTCCTCTTTCTATGGAAAAACATAAGAAAATAAATTGAAAAGATAAGCACAACTACTCATCTTAGTCTCAGCTCAACAAGGCTGTAAAATCGTTTTTTACATCTAATTTACTGTTCCTCCCCTGGACACCTACACTGCTGATAGTACTGTGATGCAGGAGCTCATTTTACTTTTGAGGGTTTTTTTTCCAGTCAGTTTATTGGCAAGTGATTCCTTACACAATAAATTTTCTCCAGGTTGCACTGTTTTCTATCACCACTTGCCAAATGGAAAGGTAGAGAATTCAAATCTTCTAAATAAGTAGTAATATTCTTGTGCAAGAATATAGCACATCTTTTCATCTTTTACATGAAGGGCTTCATCTTGGAAAATATACACAGATGCAAACCTCAGTAGCTTTCCAGGGGAAATTTAAGAACTGGTCCACTTTATCAATATACCAGATACACAGTCAGCAGCACATCAGTGTACTAGCAGAAGTAACACATCTGTTTTTCCTTCCTGGTTGTTTATATTGGAGAGATGTATACACATACATGCACATATATACACAGCTATATATATTGTTTGTGTGTATATCTCAATGTAGATTTATATGTCTTATATAAAATATATATGTGTATATAAAAAATTTTTTAAACAACTAATATTTTGTTTTCCAAAAGGATTCACGAAAGGACTTACTACACAATGTATCACACCAACTCTGAGGGAACGGGGTTTCCATTTTAGTGACATTGTATGTACTTACATAGTCAGATGTTTCATGAATTATGACTACACTTTGCTAGTTAGAGTCAATATTTGTCATTTAATTTTTTCCAGAGATACTTGGTGTTATCCAATGAAAGTGCTCACTGATCTTGCAGCACCGCATGATCAGTGGTGATGAGTAGAAATAAAGGTCTTCTGTGACTTCCATACTATCATCAGTTGTAAAGTCAGCTCCAAACTCCCCTGATGATATTAGCATTTAACATTCATGCAATTTGAATTGATTTTTTTTCAGAGCAGAGTTTACTTCAGCTAAAGAACAAAGACAAAAATGTAAGTAGTGTTTTACCTTCAAATGACTGACCCCAAACCACCTTTTTGAACAGCGTTATGCTAATAACAAATTTTATTACCATGAGTTTTCAGCATAGTATTCACAGGCTTGAAGGGGAGACCACAAATGCAAGGGATCAGTAGCCCACATGGGAAAACATGCGCCTATGTGAAGGCTCAAGTACACACACACAGGCTGAATCACCAATCATCTCATATACCTCCATAATAAATTAATTGCTCTTCTTGACACTTCAGATGAGATTTGGGTCAGATTCTGTACAGCCCCAACTCATACCTCCTGGCAGTTACTTGCACACCTCTGTGCTTCACAAACCTCCACTATCAATCAGCCATCCTAATGGAGTGACCACTGCTGCTGCAAGGCAACAGTACGATTTGCAGCAGGCTCTCCTGCAGGAACCCAGACCCCAGGAACCTGGGTTCAGTCATTTGTAATCCTCTTCAGTAATTAGTTCAAATGATCAGATCAGGCTTGGGAAACAAAAACAGCAAAAAAACCCTGCACTGCTGTACTATAGCACTTCAGAGGTCATGGCCACAGTGTCTGGCAATATGACCACATCTGCTACGGTCTCACAATAGCAGCTGTGAGCCTAGATTCCAATTTTCCTGAAGACATAATGGCAAAAACACTCTGGACTGATGGAAATAGTTAATTGTGCATGCTTGGACTGTAGATAGTGAACAATTATCCAGAAGTAGTAGTGCACAAGATTCCACTCACTCGCGGTTCAGTATCACATTAGCAGCATGCACAGGCTGCCCAGATGACTTTGCCTAAATGAAATCAAACAGATAAGTCAGGTCCAGGAATGTATTTAGTGAAGCTCATTAGGAGTGCATTACAACATCAGATCAAGGCTATACTGATTATCCTGTAAGATAATACTGCTAATAGTATCTGTGTGTCCAAGAGCACAGGAAAATAAGAGAAGAAAAATATTCAAGCAAAACACCATTCTCATCAACCTAAAATCCCAGACGAGTTTGTCTGTTGCATGGTGGGAAGTGAAGGGCTAGGAAGCTGAAACATCCTTTTTAACCAGGTTCCCCTCCCCAGGGAGCTCTTTCAGCTCCTCCAGCACCCCCTGAACTGCCTCCAGCTCACTGAGGAGGCTGCTGCGGCAGCACAGGCCACAGGCTCTGAACACCACCTGCTAAGTGGAGGCAACAGCGGTGGAGGAGGTTTCCATCCACCAAAAAGAGAAGAAACAGCACCAGAATAGAAACTAGGGTGCCCCAGACAGCACTTCAAGCAGCAATCAGTTATATAGACAAATAACACATCACCACTATTATTGCCAATTTATTTTTATGTTTGGGATTGAGGTTTTTTTGGAGGTGGTGTGGTGCCGGTCCAGCCATCACCACTTTATGCTGC
>VZZY01010533.1:0-40556 GCA_013400335.1 Eurystomus gularis
CCAACATGAACCATTCTGTGATTCTAAATCGTAGCAGGGCAACGCAGCTCCATGTCGGAGTGAACAGAAGGGGCGATGCATTGGCCCAAAACAGAGACAAAAGCTCGGAGAAGTCACTGAACCTGTTGCGTTCTTCACTTTTCTTTACCTAATACCAGGACAGTAGCTGCTGGAGGCAACGTGAGCATGAGGCTTGAGCATAGAGCCTTGATCCACCTTAAAGAGCCGGTTAACACTGAAGTGATACGTATCCTTGGAGTAAAGCATTTCCCTGGGTAAAGACCGGGCAGATATTCCCTCCACGCCGTAGAGACGTGGGGGTTGCGTGTGCATTCAGAAGAAAGAATGTGGCCCTTCATTCAGAGACCTAATTAACTTAATTTATTGTAATTTAGCTCATTCACTTTAATCTATTCTAAATTAAGTGCGAGCCTGGTCACATTTTACGCTACGGTTTCCACGATTACTAATAAACTCCGAAACCTCCCAAGTTTACTAGGAGGAGACCTGATTCACCGCATGCAGACGTGGAGCCAGTGGATGTAATTCCAGGACTCGGGTCATCACCTTAATTATGTGTTTCTTCTATTTTGGTGTCGTTCAGCCTCGGGAGCTTGGAGCTCCACCTAACAGCCCTTTTCACGTCTTCATTGTTGGCCGTAATATAGTTTATTCTCACTTACTTTCTGCGCTCATTGATCTCTCCAGGAGCTTCATTTTAATTTGACTTGATGTGTGCTTGCTTGGGGCACCGGTTCTTTCATCACGGTCTGTTCTTCTAAGGATTTACTAAAAGATTTGAAGCATTAAGCGTCTTTATTTGGACTTGATTAAATAAGAGCCTTTTCACAAGTCTTCATTTCAACAGGGTTTCCCAATGCTAGCTTAATAAGACATGGAAATTAATTTTAGATTATTCCTAGCACGTTACATATGTATTATTTTTCCATGCATCAGCCTATGGTAACCTAACCTTTATTGTCCTGTGGTGTTGTAGTCATTAATCGCCAGCTGGCTTAGTCATCAGAGAATAAGAATCACAGCTCTTCTGCTGAAAATTAGGACAACTCAAAGCTCGAGAGAAATACAAGCCTATTTCCAACATAAAGGTCAAGGAAAGAGTGACACAGCATCACAGGCTACCCCAGATATTTAACACAAATTGCAGAGCACAAAGGCACGGAGTTCTGTGCCGGGCTGATGTCACTGTGGGTTTAAGGACACTTAATCCTGGGTTCGGCAGTGGAAGGGGAAATTAATGGGGTTCAACAAGGGCAAGTGCAGGGTCCTGCTCCTGGGGAGGAACAAGCCCCTGCAGCAGGACAGGGGAGGGGTGACCTGCTGGGAAACAGCTCTGTGGAGACAGGCCTGGGAGTGCTGGGGGACAATAAGTTCACCATGAGCCAAGAAGGTCAGTAGTGTCCTGGGGTGCATAAAGAAGAGTGTGACCAGAAGGCCGGGGATGTTCTCCTCCCCTTCTACTCTGCCCTGCTGAGGCCACCTCTGGAGTATTGAGTCCAGATCTGGGCTCTCCAGTTCAAGAGAGACAAGGAACTACTGGAGAGAGTCCAGCAGAGGCTCTGAAGATGCTGAGGGGCCTGGAGCATCTCTGTGCCCAGGAAAGGCTGAGAGCCCTGGGGCTGCTGAGCTGCACAAGAGAAGCCTCCGAGGGGATCTGATCAATGCTGAGCAAGAGCTCAAGGGCCCATGGGGGGCAAGAGGATGGGGCCAGACTCTTGTCAGTGGTGCCAGTGACAGGACAAGGGGCAACGGGCACCAAGTGGAACCCAGGAGGTTCCATGGGAGCAGGAGGAGAAACTTCTTTGGTGTGAGGGTGTGGGAGCCTGGCCCAGGCTGCCCAGAGAGGTTGTGGAGTCTCCTTCTCTGGAGACATTCCAAAGGTGCCTGGACATGATCCTGGGCACCCTGCTGTGGGTGAGCTGCTGGAGCAGGAGAGTTGGACGAGATGATCTCCGGAGGTCCCTTCCGACCCCACCATTCTGTCCTTCTGTGACTCCGTGACTTCCCAGGGATGGGGATTCCGCACCCACTAACTCTGTGTGCTCCTCCAGACATCTCTGACTGAGCATTTCCTGCCAGCTAAATGCTTTCTGGTGATTATTTGCTACAGGAATAATAAAGTCCCTTTTAAACTGTGAGCAGCCAACAGAAGGTGACACACGCATAGACACTGTCCAACCTTGTATAGTTGTCGTTTGTAGCAAAAGCTCCCACCGACGTTGTGCGGGAGGGTTTGGACTTCTTGGTGGGAGTCACACTAGGTGCTCATGCCTTCCTGATTGGGGGTTGGAGGTTCGGGAACTTCAAATAACCCATAACTTTCATAAAATGTGGGGGAAAAAAAAATCAAATTCACTTCTTTTTGCCCTGAACTAAGATTCTTTCACTTCTGGACTGACAATAAAACAGCTTTAACTTTGAGATGGGAAGCTGCGGTGGAATGAAACAGCTGGGTAAGGACACTCTGATCTAAGGGCTCCAGAGGAAGCCATCGGAGAATGGGAATTGTGAGACACAGGCTGAATAACTTCCATTCTATTTTCTGCCCTTTAGCAGTGGCTGAATCTATTTCCTTGCAAACAGGCTGTATTTGGGTCAGGAGAATGGGAGACAATGCCCCTCTTCTCTGTAGACCTCCTTTAGCTCAGCTCACACGCGTTCCCTGCCTTTCATCGCTTAGGAAACACGCTTCCAGGTCTGCAAAAAAACCCCCCGATACGCTTGTGAGCACGTCCTTCTTCTGGCGGCTATTTGTGGCCGTATCTACAAAAGCTTGGGCCCATGATGCTTTCTGGAAGCCTGACTTCCCCAGGCTCCTTTCATGGGAGGATGCCCTATTTTACCAGCCATGAGCACAATGAACCCTCAGTGTTAAGACCTCGGGGCTGCTTGCTCAAGCTCAGCGAACAGAGAACAAGCCACCATCAAAGCGCAGCGATCCAAAGGTGCGAGCGCAGAAACGAAGCTTGGGGCAGAGACACGAAGGTCGTAAGAGAATTGATCCAGGGCTTTGCCAAGCACGGAAACGGACCGTTGGGATGCCGTGCAGGAAGCGAGGGGAGGGAGGAGCAGATAACAAGGTCGCCGTCTACACACAGACTGTTGTTTTCCTACCCAAGGCAGATGGACCATGTCTGGCTTGCAATGACAGACTGGCCCCGGCGCAGCCGGACATGGGCTGCTTTGTGTCCTCCTCCTTGCCCAGGTCCTCCTCCTGCTGATCTCCCTCCCGGATCTGCAGCAAGCATCTGGGATCCTGCTTCGAGCAGGAGCAAAGCTGCACGGTTACCTACGCTCTGAGCTAGAATATTCCACGGTGTACCTGACACCGGGCCCTGGTTGATATAATCCCAAGCCAGTGATACTTGCCAGAGATTTTGCCTTCTGGAGCTTATTAGATCCATGACCCGCTCTCTTTTTTCTCTCAGCCGCCTGCCGGCTGAGGTCCGGGGTCTCTCCTCCTCCTTTCTTTCTCCTGCAGAGTAGAACAGAACAATATTAACACGTGCTATGGAGGCGGTTCCCTGGGGTTGAGGAAAAGAAAATCCCTTATGATATTGTCCCCCCGAAAAGACACGGTTTGAGATAACACATCTTCTGTCACACCCGAGGCGGCCCAAGAGCGCCCAGCCGGAGACCGTGGCTCAGGAGAGGGTGGTAACTGGCTATTTTTTAAGTTATGATAACTTTATAGCGCTCAAACACGTGCCCGTAGACTCGAGACTTGGTGACTTCAGCTAAAGCCACATAACACGTTACATCAGCGAGTTCAGCTCCATCAGTTGAGGAGTTTTCAGTGAGGTCTGTAGTAGAAATAAGGCTCGAGGACTGTCCCTCCAACGAGGTATTTATTGGTTTTAGATATTTATGTGTCTTGGCAGTGCTGGGTTAACGGTTGGACTCGCTGGTCTTGAAGGTCTTTTCCAACCTAAACAATTTTAGATCTATATCTAAAAATTCATACATTTATACGCAGCTGTTATTAAAGTCAATACAATTCACTGGCACAACAGGAATATTCCGGAGTGTGACAATTAAGTACACCGGAATATGGCCAGTTGCCACGTTTTTCCAATATAAAGACTAAAATCCGTCCTATGAGGGAGTTTTTTAAGAACTCTGTCAGGTCCATGAACACCTGTGCTCCCGAGGTGTCCATTCCCCATCCACATCCCGGTTCTGCAAGGTGGAATTAAAGAATCTAAAGCAGCAGCTCTGAGTGCGTCTCCCAGCAGCGTCCTGGGGCTCCTGGAAGGCAGGCTGAGCAGCACGGCATGAATACAAAATCATGAATATAAAGGGTGGAAACAGTCTAAAAGCAACGTTCATCCTCTAAAGAAGCAAAGCCACGCCACACAACACACACGTCCTCGAAAGCAGCTGGCACCAGCACGTAGCTGGTGTTCACTGGTCCCAGAGCAGCTGCAGATCAAGAACCGTCAAGACAAACCAGAAAATATTTGAAATAGCAAATTGAGGAAAGCCACCAACGTGTTTATAAGCACTTTGCTAACGGTCAGAAGGGAAAATTCAATCCAGAATAGGGTTATGGGGAATGAACTGGGTCATCTTGGTGGGCTTGGCAGTGTTAGGTTTATGGTTGGACTCAATGATCTTAAAGGTCTTCACCCACCTGAGTGATTCTATGGTTCTATGATCTTTAGATAGAAGGAAGAGCTGGTCTTGTGGTAAAAAATTAAGATATGAACCTTGATTGCTGTATTCTAGTGTCTGTGCACATGGTATCAGAGCATCCCACCACAGCAGGTCACCACCATACCTCAATTCAAGGCCAGGAAAATGTAGGGAGCCAGGATGAGTTTCACAGAATCACAGAATGTTAGAGGTTGGAAGAGACCTCTGGAGATCATCTAGTCCAACCTCCCTGCCAAAGCAGATTCATCTAGGCAAGGTCACATGGGAACACATCCAGACAGGTCTGGAAAATCTCCAGAGAAGGAGGCTCCACAGCCTTTCTGGGTGACCTGTTCCAGGGCTCTGTCACCCTTACAGTAAAGAAGTTTCTCCTCATGCTGAGGTGGAACTTCCTGTGTTCCAGTTTGTGTCTGTTTCCCCTTGAACTATCACTAGGCACTGTTGAAAAGGGACTGATTGCTCCATCTTCCTGACACCCACCCTTCAGATATTTATCAACACTGATCAGATCCCCTCTGAGTCTTCTCTTCTCCAGGCTAAACAGCCCCAGGGATCTCAGCCTTTGCTCATACAAGAGATGTTCCTGTCCCTTAACCATCCTCTTATCCCTTCGTTGGACTCTCTCCAGTAGTTCCCTGTTGCCCTTGAACTGGGGAGCCCAGAACTGGACACAATCCTCCAGATGTGGCCTCACCAGAGCAGAATAGAGGGGTAGGAGAATCTCCCTCCACTTGCTGGTCACGCTCTTCTCCATGCACCCCAGGACACCATCGGCCTTCTTGGCCACAAGGGCCCATTCCTGGCTCCTGGTCAACTTGTTGTCCCCCAGCACTCCCAGGTCCTTCTCTGCAGAGCTGCTTCCCAGCAGGTCACCCCTCCCCTGTCCTGCTGAAGCGAGATGAGGACAGCAGGTCTCACTTCTAGCACTGAACTCCATGTTTCTCACCCCACTTCCCTCCCTTAAGGGCCGTTTTGAATTCCCAAAGGCCAAACAGGCAGAGACTACCTGGTCAGAAGCATGAGAAGCAAGAGGCGAGCGTTTGGATTCGGAAGGACGGCGGAACACCAGCCCCTTCTCACACGAGCGAGCCCCGTTTTGTCCGAAACCGGGCCCAGGCTGCTGACAGAACAATTACCGAAAGTAATTATTTTCTCGTTGGGTAAACACTCCAGTACAATATGCAACTGTTTTTAGAGCCGGCCCACGTCCATAAATTATCTAACCAAATTAGTGCTGGCTTCCAGAAGCCTGAGGTGGCTGGGGGGGTGGGGGGAAGGAGCGTGTGTTCTGGCTGCGCCGTTGTCATGAGAAGTAGCAGGGCTCTTTCTTGAGGCCCAAGGACACAATCCTGGCGGGGATCCAGCGCTGGGCTAGAATCGGAATTCATTATTCATGATAAAGTCGGAGGCAAACCTTTGATTTACTGGCAACGAGCAGCACAAACACCAGATGCCTTCCAGCAGAACCGTGCATGCGCGGACTGAAAGAAACGCTCCTCCTGGTCCTTTTTAGCCAGACCAGAGCCCCGGAGGAAAATTTGCTAACTTGATTCCACCCCTCAGATAAAAACGTTTCACTTCACCTTTGCAATAGCGCTTCGTGTCCGAAGAGCCGAATCCAGCCTCGCTGGTCTCTGTTTTGCTTGTGTATAAACAACCAACTGCCTGGACGATTCAGGCAGAAACCGAACGAGACCTACCACACAAAACGTGTGGCAACACCGAAAGTCACGGCGCTCGTTCTGCCCAGGAGTTCTGATAACCCCTTCCAGGCAAGTTGTAATTCAACCCTTGCCTGTGTCTCCTCTCTTCTCCGTCGCCTCATCGCTCCCTCGACTACGCATCCGATCGCTGCTCTTCTTCATTTCGCTGCTCAGTGACTATGAAGCTTTTCCCACACCATCCAGTGAACGCATTCGGGGACCTTGGTCCCAGCTCTTCCTGCTGCAGGGATGTCTGTCACTGAGGCTCTTGGCTGCCATTCAGGTTTTATAGTACAAAATTTCTGAGCAAGTGACAAAAACGTCAAAAAAAAACCAACCCCAACGAGTCAGGTCTCCATGATCATCCAGGTTGGAAATTAACACCGTTCTGCCACATTTGGGGTGCTACCCAGCTGTGGCACAGCACTGTGGTTCTTCTCCCCAGTTCTTCTTCTTCTATGAGGTTCTTCTTCTCTTATGAGGGTGGTGGAACCCTGGCACAGGTTGCCCAGAGAGGTGCTGGAGGCCCCATCCCTGAAGACGTTCAAGGCCAGGCTTGATGGGGCTCTGAGCAACCTTCTCTAGTAAGAGACGTCCCTGCTGACTGCAGGGGGGTTGGACTAGATGACCTTGGAAGGTCCATCCAACCCATGGATGGTTCAATGATTCTGTGATTCTACGACAGGGAGCACCAGCACTGTCCTGGCCAAACCCTTACTCAGTTGCTCTATACAAATCTATTTATTTGCTTTTCAAAGGTAAATACCCAACTGTAGTCTTATAGCCCGAAGTACGTGTTTTGTGGTACATCTTTAGGACTCCATCTCCACTGCCCTGCCTAACTGAGAGTTGACTGTAGCTTGTTACCCTTCCCATGGTTGGAAGGGCTTGGCTAAGCAAGGGGAAGTTCTCTGCTGTGAATTCCCAGCAGTGTCATTTCAATACGGCTGTGGAAGGGAGCACGTAGCGAATTACTCCTCTCAGGCAACAAAGAAACAGATGACAACTCTGCCATTTAAACGGCAATATTTCAGCTGCAATTTCCCTGTTGCCATCAACAGGAGAGTTCTCACCTCTCTTTGGATCAGAAAGCCAGTGTAGAGCGAGGTCCAGCTCAGATGAGATTTGAACCACGTCCAGGAGCTAGGAAAAACTTCTGATTTTTTGTTGGCTCTTAAATTCTGCAAAATTTAACCTGACATTAGGCAGAAGAACTTTGATTCAAAGAAGTAGCCAGTGACTCGTCTCAGACACTGCTTTGATGATGGCGTCGGGTATTCCTTTGATGTAATCATGTTTATTCACAAAGAATTTTGGACAAGTCCGGTTTCCCTCAGCACGGCAAAACTCCAGTGGAAAGAATGGTTTGTTGGCTCAGCTTTCCAGGCAACCTGCTGGCCTTCAAGTGCTCTCTCTAGTCCTTCTAGAGATTCAGAGAATGGTTTGGGTTGGAAGGGACCTCAAAGATCATCTGGTTCCAACCCCCCTGCCACAGCAGGGACACCTCCCACTAGACCAGGTTGCTTTTCCTCTTCCAGACTATATTTGCAAAACCCTCTATTTTGGGAAATCACTCCTATTGTTTTAGGAATCTCATTTTGCATAGATCTCATTACTTCTGACATTCATTTTACATGAAGAGTGGTTGTTATGCCCTTGAGCTCCAAGAATTCATCTGCTCTGAAGAGTAACTGTACCTATCACTGCCTGGGGGGTCAGAGATTTTTATCTTGGTTCTCTTCTACTTTACAACCCTGTACACTGGTCAGGCAGGGTCTGCCGGAGCCTGTAGGCTGCAGGGAGGTGGATCATCTTGCACAGCATTCCCACGAGACTCCTAGTTCAGCCGACGAGACGCTCACAGTTGGCTGAGCGTGGCCTTCATCAGCCTCACGAAACAATGCTTGGCATCACAGAAGGGCACGCTGACCACTTCGCCGTTGTACTGCCGTTGACGGGCAACCTACGCCTTCCCAAGGCACTCGTTAGCTGCCGCTGCCACCTCCATTGAAAGCCTGCACTTGAGGAACACTCAAGTGTGAAAGGTGGTGTCTCACTGCTCCTGCTGCAGACAAGGAGCCAGGTGGAGTGCTGAAGACCTGATCCCTAGGAAGTGGATGGAGGACGCAATATAGAGCCTTATTGGGAGGGCTTTACAGAATCACAGAATGGTTTGGGTAGGAAGAGACCTTTAAAGGTCATCTAGTCCAAACCCCCTGCAGGGAGCAGGGACATCTGCAACTAGAGCAGGTTGCTCAGAGCCCCGGCCAACCTCCCCTGGAATCTTTCCAGGGATGGGGCAGCGACCACCTCTCTGGGCAACCTGCGCCAGGCTCTCACCACCCTCAGCATCGAAAATTCCTCCTTCTCTCTAGTCTAAATCTCCCTCTTTTAGTTTCAAACCATCACCCCTTGTCCTGTCCCAACAGGCCCTACTCAAAAGTCCATCCCCATCTTTCTGACAGGCCCCTTGAAGTCCTGCAAGGCCACCAGAAGGTCTCCCTGGAGCCTTCTCCTCTCCAGGCTGAACAAGCCCAACTCTCCCAGCCTGGCCTCCCAGCAGAGGGCTTCCAGCCCTCCCATCATTGCTGGGGCCTCCTCTGGCCCCGCTCCAGCAGGTCCATGTCTCTGCTGTGCTGAGGACTCCAGAGCTGCCCCAGCACTGCAGGGGGGTCTCCCAGAGCGCAGCAGAGGGGCAGGATCCCCTCCCTGCCCTGCTGCCCACGCTGCTGGGGATGCAGCCCAGGAGGACATTGGCTCTGGGCTGCGAGCACACGGGGCCGGCTCAGCTCCAGCTTCACCACCCACCAGTACCTGCACTGGGACTTCTGGGAAGGGGCTGCAGAGGGGATTCTGTCGACAATGTGTCCACAGAAGAAAGGCACCAGAAGCTCATGCTGTGAGTGGGAAGGTGGGTCAGCAGCACCTGGAAGGGCTCACCTGTGTTGCTGAATAATCACCACAGATGAGACTAAACAGTAGCAATTACTTCCAACTTAAGTGATATTAAAGGGAGATCTTTGATAAACAAGCAAATCTCACAGAATTTACTTCTCTCCTTGCAGTAATCCTCTGTAATTACAGCTAAATGCCAGATTTGCTGGATCACTCAGCATTAAAATATTCTCCATTGCACAAATGGAGACAGGCTCAAATCTCACTTGGGAGAAGAATCACAGAATCACAGAATTATTGAGGCTGGAACAGACCTCCAAGATCATCAAGTCCAGTCCAAACTGGGTTCACTTCACCATCAGCGTTTGCACCTGGTTGTCAGCTGCATCTACAGCTCCATGTTGGAACAAGCGACTTTTAAACTCTTCAAACAAGCCTTGTCCCACTTTGGACACTGGGTCACGGCCCGCACAAGGAAACCCTAAACCTCACAGAAACCTTTGGAAGCCACCACGTAGAAACATTTAGCACAACTAAAAAATAACATCAGGCCACCCTTTGGCAGCAAGAGGCGTTTGGTCAAGATATTTACTTAAAAGCCACAAAGAACTCTCCCCAGAATGGTTCTAGAGTTTGGAAACACACCACAGAAAGAGGGTGAGGTGGAAAGTGGGAAGCTCTTTGAAGTAGAGCGGTATCCTAGGACTAGGGGACGCGGATTAAACAATGATTCATCAAAGGCTTTAGCTCAGACACTGAGAACTTTGTGGAACACCCCGGAGGAGCGGTGGGTCCGGCAAAGTTAAGCACGTTGAGCAAGAGCCTACGCGAGAGCACGACTGCTTAGCCAGAGAATCACTCGTGGGTTGACTGTTCCTGCGCACGGGGCTAATCTCAGCTCTAACAGTTATTTCCTTAAAATACAATCTGGGTACTTCCATTGTGGCTCAGTTGGTTCCCAAGGTTTGTGTTGGCACAGTGAAGAGGAGTCTCCTCCTCTCCGCATATGCGGTTGGGTGAGTCTGTGCAGTCCTTTTCAGAGGGACTCGCACGGGAGCTAGGCAACCGTCAAGCTAATCCATTACCTGTTTGCCAGGCTCAGATTAATGGTGGTGTCACCAGTTTCACAAGTTACTGCTCACCAGCTAATGGAGGTAACTGCTGCGAGCCCATGAAACATGAGAGGTGGTATTGTACAATCATAGAATAGTCCTGGTTGGAAAAGACCTTTAAGATCATTGAGTCCAGCCGTTAACCCAGCACTGCCAGGGCACCACTAACCCATGGCCCTCAGCACCACATCTCCACAGCTTGGAAACCCCTCCAAGGATGGGGACTCCACCTGGGCAGCCTGGGCGGCCGGCCCTTGACAACCTTTTCCATGAAGAAATTGTTCCTCATGTCCAACTAAACCTCCCCTGGTGCAACTTGAGGCCACTTCCTCTTGTCCTATCAGGACACAGACTTCAACAAGTGATGGGTCGACCCCTGCCTACAGGTGACTGCCGCAGCCTTCTTGCTATTGCTCCTACTGACGCTTGTTAATGCACAGAAATTTCACCACAGATCTAAGATTCTGAAAATATCTGATGCCAGATGTGTCAAAGGAAAACACAGAATCATAGAATCATTTAGGTTGGAAAAGACCTTTAAGATCATCCAGTCCAACCATAACCCTACCCTAACATGGGGCAGTTCTAACAGAAGTTGATGTGCGGAACTATACTTTGGGGTGGAAATGCCTTTCTCTTGCCATTTGCTCACTAGATTACCCTGGAGCCCAAGGACTGATGGATCTAGGCAGTCTGTCCCAAGCAGTCTAGATACAAATACCATTCATTACTTCGATGTTCTATGGTTCATACCTAGTCTTACACCTGTACCCCCATTCAATCATCTAAATCTCTTCCCAGCCAGAAGATCCTTGAAGTCATCGCAATTAATTAATTCTTCCTCTTCTGTGCAAAAAACACAGATTCCTCTCAATCTTGTAAAAAAACTCTCGAAGAAACTCTTGTCCTGATTCTTCCCATGACAGCCGTGTCATGTCTCCAGAATCACAGAATCACAGAATTATTGAGGCTGGAATAGACCTCCAAGATCATCAAGTCCAGCCTACGACCCAACACCACGACATCAGCTAGACCATGTCACTGAGTGCCACATTCAATCTTTCCTTAAACACCTCCAGGGATGGCGATGAAGTTACAGCCTATTTTATGGGCAGCCACCAACAAGCCTGTTGCTAACAAGGACACAAAATAGTGGAGCTGCAACTACAGCTGGACCAAGATCAAGCCGAGAAAAGCCATAAAAGCCACAAAGTGGGTTTGCAAGCTGAACTATAAAGCTTCCGGAGAGCTCAGGAGCACAGGCAGAGTGAGCTAGCAAAGGACACAGACATACCCGATGTCGCAGAATTATAGAATTGTTAAGGTTGGAAAAGACCTCTAAGATCATCAAGTTCATCAACCCAACGCTACCATGACCACTAAACCATGTCCTGAAGTGCCACGTCTACACGTTTTTTGAATCCCTCCAGGGATGGGGACTCCACCACTGCCCTGGGCAGCCTGGTCCAGGGCTTGACCACTCTTTCAGTAAAGAAATTGTTCCTAATATCCAATCTAAACCTCCCCTGAAAAGGCAGAAAAGAAGAGATCGAGCTCTTACGCCTGCCTGGCCTGCTCGATGGGGTCGTAGTTGTCGAGGTAGTTGAATCGGATGGTGTCTGTGGGATGCCTGTCTGATGAACGCCACGGTGGGAGCTCTTTTTTCTCCTTGTTTGTCCTCCTTCTTGGCACAGGAAGTTTTGCCTCTGGGGCGTTGCTTCTTACGGGTTGCACATCAATAACTACGAACTCATCCTTTGAAGGAGTCTAGTAAGAGAGATTGAAAGGAGAAGATAAATTTTGGCTAACAATAAAAATGAGATTTATTTTGCCTAACTTTAGAATTGGGTATTATTAGAATTGGGTATTAAATTTGTCTCTCTAGGCTGGTCAGTGGACAGAAATACGCACCCAGACAGCACATGTCATCGCCTATGTCCCAAAATCCATATTAAGATGAACTGAGGTGCTTTTGAGCTGCATTGGCTTCACTCTGCTGACTACAGAGAGTCTACAGGGGAGTCTGGTGAAAACTAAAGGGCTGAGTTTTGAATTCAGGGCAGAAGAATCCCACCCTCACAACCCTGCAGACCAGGCATGGCATCATTGAGTCTCAGGAGAAAGCACTGGCTAAGGAGTAACGCTCCACCTTCCTCAGATGGCCCTGCCACCGTTGAAGAAGAGAGAAAGCGATGACACCAAGGGCTATCACAGGCCCAAGGGTGCTTTCCTCCTTTCCACCAGGTCAAGTGACTCTGAAATGTCAGCTGGGAAGATGCTGGGTACCCCACTGCTGCTTATCAGATTGAGGCAAGCTATCATGTGCTCTGTAAACTGGGGGAAAGAGAAGGGAACAGCCTTGAGTGCTGGAGAGGGACATTTGGAGGGTTGCTCCAGCACACCTTGAAAGGATAGCAGGGTGAGACCTTGGTGATTGCTTCTCCTAATCAGTGCGATTTTCACTTTCTCCCTCCCAGGGATGGGTGATGGGAAAGAAGAGTGTGTGGCAACACATGAGTTAGACTCTAAACCTCAAATTATTTCTCTCCCATTTTACTACTAGTGAGAGATTCCAGAAAGATAAAGAGGCAAAGGGGTTGGGAACCCAACCAGCCCAGTTTACCACTGGCCCCGAACACCTCTAGGGGTGGTAGTTATGTACCTTTGGTCTCGTGACATGCAGCTCTTTCACCATCTCGATGTAATGTTTCTTCCAGATTCCTTGCTCAAAGGGCGTTGGAGAGAAGTTGATGTACCAGTTGAAACGCAGGCACTTCAGCATCCAGAGCTGGTCCAGTTCAGACAGGTACTTCCAGTACCAGCTCACCTGTGAATGCCCAGGAAGTTGAAAACCTTGAGACTTCTGTGCTGTGGATGCAATTCCCCCATGTCCTTAACCTAATATAATTCTCGGTGCTCTTTCTGCACCATTTAATCCTTTCATTAAACCATTGAAACCAGTCAAGGTCTTCATGACCTTGTGTGGTCATGATCAGAGCCTAAGCGTTTAGCTGAGCTCCAGCACAGGGTGACATACTCCAGAAATCATGAGGAAAGATTTCAGCTTGGCCGGGGCAACTGCAATAAGCATCCAGGAGTTGCAATAAACCTTTTTAGTTTCCACTGAGAAAACCAGCATCAATAAACTCCCCAAGCCTGATAGACCCATTCTGAACTTTTTCTTCCTACTCATGTTCTGTTGCTAATCTCCAGCACTCACATACTTTTTCCAGCCTGAAGACAAATGTCATCTATTGGCACTGGAATGCTTGTAATAGCAGCTGTCCAATGACAGGACACAAGGAGCACTGCAAAGACCTTTCTTTCTATGGAAGTAATTTCCTAACCTGTCTTCTCCCTGCCTGTGGATGAATGGTGTGAGGTACATCCACATAAAACATGAAATGTTGGAGAAAGATGCTGGAGCGAGCTTTAGACAAGCTCAGATTTTGATATATTTGTAGTATTATATGGAGTACTGTGTCAGTGCAGTAATGATGTCACCAATATCTGAACTTATTCGCAGAATCCCAGAATCCCAGCATGGCGGGGTTGGAAGAGACCTCTGGAGATCATCTCCTCCATCCCCTCTGCTCCAGCAGGTCACCCACAGCAGGGGGCCCAGGATCACATCCAGACATATTTGGAATCTCCCCAGAGAAGGAGACTCCACAACCTCTCTGGGCAGCCTGGGCCAGGCTCCCACACCCTCACACCAAACAACTTTCTCCTCCTGCTCCCATGGAACCTCCTGGGTTCCACTTGGTGCCCGTTGCCCCTTGGCCTGTCACTGGGCACCACTGACAAGAGTCTGGCCCCATCCTCTTGCCCCCCATGGGCCCTTGAGCTCTTGCTCAGCATTGATCAGATCCCCTCGGAGGCTTCTCTTGTGCAGCTCAGCAGCCCCAGGGCTCTCAGCCTTTCCTGGGCACAGAGATGCTCCAGGCCCCTCAGCATCTCCAGAGCCTCTGCTGGGCTCTCTCCAGTAGTTCCTTGTCTCTCTTGAACTGGAGAGCCCAGAACTGGACCTAGTACTCCAGATGAGGCCTCACTAGGGCAGAGTAATGCCCTAGCTCTTCTTCATGTACCCCAGGACACCACTGGCCTTCTTGGATACAAGGTCACTTTGCTGGCTTGCAGTGAACTTATTGTCCATTCCGACCTACTCTGGGCACCACCTCACAGCACTTTATCCCATGCAAACATATTTTTGAAGTCTTAGCCGTTCTGCTCAGAAGACTGCACTCTATGCTCAAAAGCACATCCTTAACTTCTCTGCTTCTCCACATCCAACACTTCACCCTCAAGCATCCTAAAGGATCTGGTTTTCTTCAAGCATCGTGTGCAGTTCTTTGCTAGCACAAGCCAATACTTTCCAAAGCAATTAATGATTCTACACCCAGTGCAAAGCACTTTAAAACTTTCTCGGGGTTTGGACTAGATGACCTTTAAAGGTCCCTTCCAACCCAAACTTTTCTATCGTTCCATGATTCTAAAAGAACATTATTTTCAGAAAGTACCAGGCCTCCTTCTTGGGAAGAGTCAGTCTTGTCAAGTGCCACATTTTAAACGCCTTAGAGCTGAGCAGCTAAAATTAATTAGTCCCTTTTGCAAATCTTGGCCAATCTGGCTTAATTTAGGATGTGTGGGAGCGCTGCCTTTGGTCTCATACAAGCGTCACTGAGCATTTGGCACCAGGCTGCCGAGTCAGAAGACATCCTTGCATTTGGAAGAACAGCACTGGTAGGTCTTTGCTGAATACAAATGCAATTTCCCTTTTTCTTTTTAACTAGCTTGACCCGACTTGGTGAACCTTAGGCTTTTTTACCTGTGCACATCGGCAGAGGCTCCGTGGGTCCAGGAAGGAAAAGATGTATAAAGACAGGACTCTAGGAAGCCTTGTGGTAAAATCTAGAGCCTCGGCGGGGACTCGATCCTGTAGCTGCTTGGCACAGAATTTCTGCTGCGACAGGGAGCAGCGTTCCAACAGGTCCACCAGGATCCTCCGCCTCTGGCCATCCGTCCACTTGTCGAACTGAAAAAAAGAGTTTCAGGGTCTGAGAAACCGGAGATTCAGCTTCTTAACATAAAGGACACATTCAAGGCAAGGGAAAGTGCATAAGCAGCAGCTTCTGGTGACTCATTCAAGAGCAAAGCCCGTAGGAACTGGGAACAAATGGAGAGGCTACATTAAAAGAAGCTCCGAAGCTACGCAACATATGATTTATAATCCTCAAAGGACCCAGGATGGCCTAGTCCAGGACACACTCATGCTCGCAAGACTCGTTGCTTCTGGGACCAGCTCCGAGACTTGGCTTCACTCATGGAAAGGAGGAGCCTCAGATGTATTGACAGGATCAGGTCCCAGATGAGGTCACCGTTGATTCCTCATCTGTCCTGACACTTCTATGGTCCCCACTACTGCAATATTTGAGCGCCTCACAATTTGTAATGTATTTATCCTCACAAACCCACGGCACAGGAGAGGAATCCCCACTGCAGGGAAGCGGAGCAAGGAGAAACTAAATCAGCAGCCCATGCCTCACATGGAAACTCCACGGCACAGACCCGGCAGCACAGTGACAAAGATTTGCTGCAGCATTTCTGTGCTTATGGCAGGTCTCTAAAGAGGAGGATTACAAGGGTTGTGGGAAGGAACGAGCACTTAGGTAACCACAGGAGCACGTATCGCTTTGCTACGACGACGACGCTGCGTTGAGCAGAGCGCGGCCGAGCTGTGTCAACAGGGTGGGAGCAACGGCGGCGGGGGCTGGTGTTTAATGTGTGTTGATAGCAGAGGATGGAAAGGGCCCTGTCAGCAGGAATCTCCTGGGAGGAGACTGACCTCATCGCCACAGCCTCTGCAATCTGCCTCAAAACCTGCAAGAGCAGTCCTGGCTGCGAGGGGAGCGTCCAATGCCAGAAGGGAGGATCCTCTCTCTGAAGGATCTTCACTCTGAGGGTGGTGAGACACTGGAAGAGGTTTACCAGAGGGGTTGTGGATGCTCCATCCCTGGAGGTGTTCAAGGCCAGGTTGGACGGGACCTTGAGCAACCTGGTCTAGAGGGAGGTGTCCCTGCCCATGGCAGGGGGTTGGAACTGGATGATCTTTGAGGTCCCTTCCAACCCAAACCATTCTAGGATTCCATGAAATGTCAGAGGACCATGGCAGCAGCTGCTGGAAACTGCAGGCAGCAAACACCATGGTTAAAGATGGCTTTCCAGAGGGGAAATACAGCTTTCAGAGAAGTCCCGCTTCATCCTCCTTCCTAGCACAGCGAGAGTGGCCTCGACCCAACCTCACCTCCTTTTCAAAGGGAAAACTGAAGCGTCTGGGGAATTCCCCGGTGTGGGGAATGCTGCTTTTCCCTCTTTGTTTCTTTCTGGCGAGTTGGCCATCTCCAAAACACGCTCCCTGCGTTCCCAGGGCTGGTTCCTGAAGCCAGCTTTCCAGAGCTGATGACAGGTCAAACCACAGCTCACTCATTTCTGCATTTAACCTCAGTGGCAGTTGAAGACTTGATTTAAAAGGGACCTCCAAAAACTAAACATAACAAGAAAAACCATGCATTTCTTTTTTTTATCATTATTGTGAGTAAATCATTTCATGCCCAATGTCCCTTCCTTTCCCTTTCAGGACATCCTGGAAATTCAGATTATTTTTTTTTCTCTGCTTCCCCCCCAAATCTATGCTGAAGTGGAGGACTGGCAGAATAATAGTTTAAAATATACAGTGCAGATGAAAGGTAACTGAGAAGTAATTCCTTTCTAGACCATTTTCAAGAATTCTTTGTTTCTTTCTTTATTTTTGCTTGGCTGTATTTAATTCCAATACTGGAGAATGGACTCTAAGGAGTAAACAGCTCTTCTCCTTTCAGCAAACACCTCTGCAAGACCTTCAAGAAGGTCAGCATGAAGAAAGGGTGGAATTAGCATTTCTGAGATCCTGGGGAGATGAAAAGCCCAACAGAAAAGAGCTCCCAAATGTCCATGTCCTTCCAGACGCAAGCAGTGAATTAAAGAATTCACCATTTCCTCCCATCCCTGTTCTGCACAGGACTTTCACCTCTAGTGACGTTCAGCAGAGCACTATGGAAAACCTGAAGCAGGACCTTTGGATTTGGGGCTTAGAACCATGTTCCTGGAGAACTCAGAAAAGTCTACCCGGGGGAACAGAGGAGGTTCTGCCTGTCCCCTTCTCACCTTCAGCTTGACAGAAAAGGCTTTCTCTGCCATGTGGTGAAGGGGGAAAGCTGCTGCTGCACACACTCCCCATTCATCACCACAGCTCCATCCTCCTCTCACTAAAACAACCCGCAATCACTGATTTGCAAAGAGAAATTTCTCCTACATAAGTTCCAGAGACAAGGGGAACGTCCTCTCTTCCACACCAAGACATCAAATGAACTCATCAAAGCAAACCTAGCTTCTCTTTGGAGGGGACGCAAATATATGCCCCTCTTCAGCTCTTCCCATTCTGGGGTGGGTTTGGCAGTGCGGGAATTCCTCCCAGCCTGTGCTCGCGCCGTGAGGGAACCTCCATTTATACCAACGCCACGCTGATGGGAACACTCGGCTTCTTCTCTGCCGCATTCAGCAGCCGCCAAGTCGTTCAGCCGGCGTGATTTGTCTCTTTTCCAGTATTAACAAGCATGTCCCCCTCCTACATCTGGCTGCTTTTCTCCACCGTTCCTCCCCTTGCCTCTGATTACAGCAGCCCAACCAGTCGGACCGGATTCCCCTTTTCAAGGTGCTGCACCTTCTCCCGCCGCAGCTAGGAAGACTTTTTCCTCTTTTCCGTGCCTTTCCCAAAGCCCTGGTGAACAATGTCTCCCCAGGCACCGCGTGACAAGGCTGCGCTG
This sequence comes from Eurystomus gularis, assembly GCA_013400335.1. NCBI lineage: Eukaryota > Metazoa > Chordata > Aves > Coraciiformes > Coraciidae > Eurystomus > Eurystomus gularis. Next base: position 18,250 of record VZZY01010533.1, read on the forward strand.
GCAACGCCTGAGCGCTCGGCCCCTGCTTCTGCGATCAGTTGACAGTTAATCCATGAGGACACACACACAAATACCGCAGCCCGACGCGAAGGGGAGGGCCCAGGACCTCGGCGCTGAAATACAGAAACTCTGCTGCTCAACCTAAAGAGGCCCCTCTCCACTGGAGGAGACAGGTTGTTCCACTGACTGAAATGGGACGTAGTCCTCATCTCCGAACCAGAGCATCGACATCAGCTCACAGGGTTACGGTCACACACGGACGTCCCTGTGCTCTGCAAATGTCAGACTGGGTTCCCTTGTCAACAAAGCTCCTTTCGTAGAATCATAAAATCGTTAAGGTTGGAAAAGACCTCTAAGAGCATCGAGTCCAACCGTCAACCCAACGCTACCATGGCCACTAGACCATGTCCTGAAGTGCCACATCTACACGTTTTTTGAATCCCTCCAGGGATGGTGACTCCACCACTGCCCTGGGCAGCCCCTTCCAGGGCTTGACCACTCTGTCAGTAAAGAATTTTTTCCTAATATCCAGCCTAAACCTCCCCTGGCACAACTTGAGCCCATTTCCTCTCATCTTATTGCTTGTTCTGTGTGAGAAAAGACCAACACCCACCTCACCACAACCTCCTTCCAGGGAGCTGTCAAGAGCAATAAGGTCTCCCCTCAGCCTTCTCTTCTCCAGACTAAACAGTCCCAGTTCCCTCAGCTGCTCCTCATAAGCCATGTTCTCCAGACCCCTCACCAGCTTCGTTGCCCTTCTCTAAGGCCTTTTGCAGAATGGCTTCCAAGCAGATGGAGATGATTCCTACAAGAAGGCTGGGGAGGAACTTATTACAAAGGCCTGTAGTGACCTATCACTAGGACCCCTTGTCCTAACAAGGGGTAATGGGTTCAGACTGGAAGAGGGGAGATTTAGATTAGAAATTAGAAGGAAATTCTTCACTCTGAGGGTGGTGAGACACTGGCACAGGTTGCCCAGGGAAGCTGTGGATGCTCCATCCCTGGAGGTGTTCAAGGCCAGGTTGGATGGGGCCTTGAGCAACCTGGTCTAGTGGGAGGTGTCCCTGCCACGGCAGGGGGGTTGGAACTAGATGATCTTGAAGGTTCCTTCTAACACAAAGCATTCTATAATTCTATTATTCATCTGGGGAGAAGCAATTTTCCCCTCCCTCCCCAGCTATCTTCTCCTGGTCCTGATGAAAGGGTTTGTTGGAGACACAGGACATGGGTGAGAAGAGAAGGGGTGAAGCAGATAGGCACCTGATATCCATAAGATACACTGATCCAGCCAACCAGATCCTAAACATCTCTGCTGCCAAGCAGCTCCATGTCAACAGTTAGCAACTAGGCCCTAGGATCTGTTTGGTTTTGCTTTCACCACTGCAGTTAAACCTGAAAATTTGCAAGAGGAGACTCCTGGGCAGACTGTTGAGGAAGGCAAGTTGGCAGCCTGGTGACAAGAAGCACCGCTGAGCAAGAGCCATTGCTCCTGCTCCTTAGCACCATGCATGGAGTCAGCTCCCGGCCAGAGGTGTCTATAGGTGGGGGTCTGTGGTGACTAGGGATGGGGTTCAGCTGCCCAAACACCAGTGCCCTGTATTGTGGGGTATCCTGCAAAGCCTAGAGCTGCCACTCCAGGGGTGGCGGTTGTTTGCAAGTCCCCCATCATATCTGCCATGATGTGAGAGGTAGTAATGAGACCAAGAGGTAGGTCATAGAATCATAGAATTGGTCCTTGGGAGAAGAGCCCAACCCCCCCTGGCTCCAACCTCCTTTCAGGGAGTTGTCGAGAGCCAGAAGGTCTCCCCTGAGCCTCCTTTGCTCCAGGCTCAACAACCCCAGCTCCCTCAGCTGCTCCTCACCACACTCCTGCTCTAGACCCTTCCCCAGCTTCGTTGCCCTTCTCTGGACACACTCCAGCCCCTCAAGGTCCTTCTTGGAGTGAGGGGCCCAAACCTGACCCCAGGAATCAAGAGGTGGCCTCTCCAGTGCCCAGTCCAGGGGGACGATCCCTGCCCTGGTCCTGCTGGCCCCACTAGTGCTGATCCAAGCCAGGATGCTGGTGGCCTTCTTGGCCACCTGGATGCGTATGTCCTCACTATCACACTCTTATCCTTCAAAACAAGGTGGCTGGATCCAAACTGTGTATTTGGCATAGTTCCTGGCCCCGGCTAATGTCCTAATTTTGTCTGAGCAACATCTGTAAGAGTGTAACCAACCAAGGACAAGATCATGCCAGGGAACGTGCAAGCAATTTCACAGTGTGGATGAGCAAGTTCCAGAACCTGGGAACACTCAGGTGTGCTGTATGATTTTCTAGAAGAAGATGTAGCCCCCAGGATGAATCACTCTCTGGGCTCCCCTGCCTTGTCTACATCTCATTTGGCTATAACGGAAGCTGAGACACTCAGACCACCTGGAGACACTGAAGCTTAGTTGTCTTCATCTCCAAGTTCAACCCCAGCTTCATTGTCAGCGTATTAACCTGGGTGTCAGCATGATGGCACTGAGCATTGAGGTAGAGCAAAGGGCTTTTGTGTTTCTTAAATTAATGGGAGGAATTTTTGGCTTGCAGAACACAGCAGAAAGGGAGGCTGAGAGGCAGCACGTGAAGGCATCTGCCCTGGGTGCAATATGGAATAAAAGCAACTACAATGAAACAGAAAAATTAACAGGGAGATCATAGAAGCATTTTGGTTGGAAAAGACGTTTAAGATTATCAAGTCCAACCCTTAACCCAGCACTGCCAGGGCACCACTAACCCATGGCCCTCAGCACCACATCTCCACGGCTTGGAAACCCCTCCAGGGATGGGGACTCCACCACTGCCCTGCCCAGCCTGGCACAGCCCTTCACAGCCCTTGCCAGCCAGAAATTGTTCCTCAAGTCCAGCCTAAACCTCCCCTGGTGCAACTTGAGGCCATTTCCTCTTGTCCTAAATGGTGTTAACCCTTTCACAGTTTAACCATCCAAAGGGTTTCCATGGAAAGACAGCAGCACAATTTCTCTTCTATACGTATCTGAGGAGCATCTGGGTGAAAGGAGTTGGTGTGAAGGAAATTCATCACCAATGAAAAAAAGCCTGCAAGGGGCCAGCCAGGTAGGACTGCCTATCTGCTGCCACTACACACCACCACCCCTGCTTCCACTCTCTGCAGCAACAAAGCCGAACGCAGTCTGAGACAGCCAAAAAGTTGTTGAGGGTCCCATCTTACGTCTTGGGCACTGCAGGGGACAGCACAGCCAGTCCCATGCCCTCTGGAGCTGCCCAGAGGGAAACAGAGACATGAAATCCCTTCACGTCAGCTAGTTCATTGTTCCTCAGCCTGTGTTTTATGGACCACAATGGCCTGGGAGACATCAAAGATGTTCTGTGGAACAACTGGAAGAAAAGAACGAACTGCAAATGCACACACAGGGTCCCTGAATGCGTGCAAATAAAATCAGGAAGAATAAAATAAACAATCTAATCTTTCTTTGGCTTTCTTCGTTTGAAAACCACGGTGGCAATGCCGCACAAGGCAACCTGCTCTCCTTTCTCAGAAGGTTGGATGGTCTTTCAGTGTAAAACACCTTGAGAAACACTTGAGCTAGTTCATCTCCTGCCATAAGGCAGGATCCATGCTGCCTAAACCATTCCTGACAAGTGTTTGTCTAACCTGGTTCTCAGAAGACTCCAGCGATGAAGATTCCACCCCTAACTCCTAGGCAAGGTATTCCAGCAGTGAATTATCTGTAGCATTGGATTTTGCTGGTGTCTAAATTGTCTCCATCATTGCAATTCAAGCCCATGATTTCTTGTCCCATCCAAAGTTAACACAGAGATCAGATCACTCCCTTCCATCTTTCGGGTGTCCATGGAAAGATGTTATTCTGTCTTTTCTCCATCTTCCCTACAGTAAAGGGATTGTTTTCATATTTTCTGGACCTAAGACTGTTCTCACATATGACTTGTTCACAGAAGTATCTTCAATTAGGTCCTCAGCTTTCTCAAAATGCAGGGACTAGAACTGGGGATGCCTCTGCCTTTTGGACAGCCCTTTGAGATGTTTCACAAAATCACAGAATCCCAGCGTAGTGGAGGTTCAAAGGAACCTCTGGAGATCATCTCGTCCAACCTCCCTCTCCAGAGCAGGGTGCCCAGGATCATGTCCAGGTGCCTTTGGAATCTCTCCAGAGAAGGAGACTCCACAACCTCTCTGGGCAGCCTGGGCCAGGCTCCCACACCCTCACACCAAACAAGTTTCTCCTCCTGCTCACATGGAACCTCCTGGGTTCCACTTGGTGCCCGTTGTCCCTTGTCCTGTCACTGGGCACCACTGACAAGAGTCTGGCCCCATCCTCTTGCCCCCCATGGGCCCTTGAGCTCTTGCTCAGCATTGATCAGATCCCCTCTGAGGCTTCTCTTCTCCAGCTCAACAGCCCCAGGGCTCTCAGCCTTTTCTTCACCTTGTATTCAGTTTGTGATCCACTATAACTCCCAGCAACTTTTTATGAAGAACTGCTGCATACTTGAGTTTTCTCAGCTCTGCAGATTTTATAAATGTCACTCTTACAGGCAGCACTTTTCCTTATCAAACTGCAGACCATTTCATTCTGATTTCTAACCTCCAAAGTTCATGAAATCCTTCCAAGCCTGGTATCACCTGCTGATGACTACGTTCTTTCTGTTCCATCATCCAGACATTACTGAAAATGCGTAACAGCTCTGGACGTAGGACAGACTTCAGCCTTCCAGTTTCATAACGAAGCATTTACAACTCCCTGAATATGGGTTCCCGGCCAAACCAACCCATCCTTCAGCAGTGTCATCTAGTCCAGGCTTCCTGAGAGCACTTTCAGGAGGTCATGTGAATCAATCTAAGAACTCCTGCCCAGGGCACTGTCATTTCTTGACGCGGTTTCTCTCGAGCTCAGAGTGCTCGAGGCTTTACATAGCAGATATTGGCATGCCGCAGGCTTTGAAGGGAGTTCAGAGCAGCTTTTGTGCTTTCTGCACCCTTTTTGTTGGGATGACGGATGACAGAAGCACAAGAATTAGCGCTGAAGGAGCGTGGTGAGAGCTACTGACCAAGTGTCATGGGAAGGGTCAGAAATGTAACCTTTGAGAAGACGATGCAGCGCTCTTGCGTGCGTTTGGGGGAAGGTTGTTGGCAGGTTTGGGCTCTTTCAGCGGGGGTTTTAATGAAAACATTTTTGCCCTTTTCCTACTATAGCCCGTGGGTATTTTAAAACATCCAACAGTTTTCAAGAGACAGGGTTTGGGTCTGTCGGTTACTGCCTATGGTGCTAAAAAGGTGCTTTTTGAACAATAATAGTTCCATTTTTTTTTGTTTTCTTGGTGTCTGTGAAATTCCTTCTTATCAAAATGCACGTATGCCAACAAATTATGGAAAACATATTTCCTGTAATGATGGTTAACCCTTATGAGCTTAAAATCAAAATACCTAGAATCATAAAATCATTTCGGTTGGAAGAGACCTTTCAGATCATCCAGTCTGACCATTAACCCAGCGCTGCCAGGGCACCACTAACCCATGTCCCTCAGCACCACATCTCCCCAGCTTGGAAACCCCTCCAGGGATGGGGACTCCACCCCTGCCCTGGGCATCCTCTTCCAGGGCTTCACAGCCCTTCCCACCAAGAAATTGTTCCTCATGGCCAACCTCAACCTCCCCTGGTGCAACTTGAGGCTGTTTCCTCTTGTGCTGTCACTTGTTCCTTGGGAGAAGAGCCCGACCCCACCTGGCTCCAACCTCCTTTCAGGGAATTGTTGAGAACTTGTCTATAAAGATGAGCTGATATGCAAATAATCACCACGAGTGACCTTCTAGGCATAAAGAATAAGCATCATAATTCAAATAAAGTTACAGTGCAAATACTCTTTATCAAAGAGTGCTGATAAGGAGCGTCATTTCTATATTTCTATTCAGCTTGTATATCATAGGTGAGCACGTAACTGCTTCTTTGGTTCCATTTATAAATCATAGAATGGTCTGGGTTGGAAGGCACCACTAAAGGTCATCTCGTCCAACCCCCCTGCAGGGAGCAGGGACATCTGCAACTAGAGCAGGTTGCTCAGAGCCCCGGCCAACCTCCCCTGGAATCCTTCCAGGGATGGGGCAGCCACCACCTCTCTGGGCACAACACCAGGGCTCAACAGTTATTACTGAGCCACATTAAACCCTTCTGCTGATTTCACTCATTGATTGCAATGAAGTCCCTGGTCTGCGATCCTGTTTGGACAGCAGATGGAGCAGATTACGGCAGCTTGCCCATAATGGCTTGGAAATGGATTTTGCCGTATCAAATGATGATATATCCATTGGCTATGGAAAGAAACAGGCATCTCTGGAGGGCCGATCTTTCTTCTTGTGTCAAGTGAGATGAATTACTGGATGTGCTCAAGACCAGGTTGGATGGGGCCTTGAGCAACCTGGTCTAGTGGGAGGTGTCCCTGCCATGGCAGGGGGGTTGGAACTAGATGATCTTGAAGGTCCCTTCCAACCCAACCCATTCTATGATTCTAATTACCCTCTGGAAGTGCCGTGTTCTCTCTTTTGGACTCTGTAAAGAGCCTGTAATGACCAGACCAGCCAGGCTTAAAGATTATGTCTCAGACATGCACAGCCGGCCAGAGAAAGCCCATCCCCAAGGCCTAACTTGCAGTCATTTGTGGTTGGGGCAGACAAATCCCTATTCCATGTCTTTCTGTGCCGCATTTTTTCATCTGCGAAACAGGGTGGCAGCACTTTTCTGCCTCATGTTGGAGCTGTGAAGATCATGACGGTGAGAAATTGTGAGGTCCTCAATGATTACAGTATTAGGAGTCATATGTGTGCATTTGGTAGAGAAAAAGTCATTAATTACAGGTTTCAAAGACCTGCTAGCAGGCAATGGCGATACCTAAACATCTAATATCTTCTTTGAAGACTTCACAGACTTCCCCTTGGGTTTCTTATCCCATTTCAGATCATTCTGATGGAATGTGATTTCCCAAGTTCAGAGCTTACAGAATGTGGGCACCGAGGGAATTTGCACCTTTATGTTCCTCAGAAGTAGAGCAGTTACAGCTGACTTTCACATCAGAAGAATGAGCCCGTTTTTCAAAACATGACAAGTTTTACATTCCTACTACAGTCGTCTCATGATCAGTTCCAAAATGTAGCTTCATTTCAGTATTTATTTAAAGAGAAAAGTTTACCCATTTTCCAAGCAGGGCTCTTCTTTCTTCAAATACCTATAAAACATACACACACAAATAAAATCGAATAGTTAACCGGGATTCAATACGTCCTAAGAAAAATACAGCTTGAAAAACAATCTACAAAATATCAACAGAATCGCTGAATGGAGGAGTTTGGAAGAAACCTGTGGAAATCTTTTAGTCCAGACTCCTTGTGTGGGTCAACTAAAGCAGGTTGCTCAGGGCCATGTCCAGATGAGTTTTGAGTATGTTCTTGGATGGCAGCTCCACAACCTCTGGGGCAACTTGTTATATCCTCACAGTAAGAACATTTTTTTCTCACGTTTAAATGGAATTTCCTGTATTTCAGTTTGTGGCTGTCACCTCTTGTCTTTTCACTGGATGCCACCAAGAAGAGTCTGGCTCTGTCTTCTTTAACCCCTCCCATCAGGTATGTATACACATTCATAAGGTCCTCCATGAGCCTCTCTTCTCTGTGCTGAACAACCTCAGATCTCTCAACCCTTCCCAATACTTCAGATTCTCCAATTCCTGAGTATTTTTGTGGCCCTAACTGGCTTTGTTCCAGTAAGTCCATGTCCTTCTTGTACTGAGGAGTCCAGAAATGGACATAGCATTTCAGATCTGGCCTCACTAGTGCTGAGCAGGGGAAGGATCACCTCCCTTGACCTGCCACTTAGACTCTTCCTAATCTAGCCCAGGATGATGGTGGCTTTCTTTGCTGGCTTTTGGTCAACTTAATATTCACCAGGACCCCCAGGTCATTCTCTTCCAAGCTGCTTTCCAGATAGTTAGTCCATTTCTCCAGCCTGTCAAGGTCCCTCTTAATGCTTGGAGCAACCTGCTCAGTGACATGGTAGAGTCACCATTGCTGGAGGTTTTCAAGACACAATTGGACAGGAGGCTAGATTATCTCATCTAGGCTCCCTTTCCCATGAAAAGTTGGACAAGATGATCTTTTCAGTTGCCTTCCAACCTGGGCTGTTCTATGACTCCGTGATTTAGGAGAGCACAAACATCTGGCCTGGCAACTACTCCTCCAAATTCTGTATTGTCTACAAACTTGCTGAGGGTCCACTCAGCCCCATCATCCAAGTTGTTAATGAGGATTTTCAGTTATCCTGGCCCCAGTGTCAACTCCTGGTATACTCCACTAGTGACTGGCCTCCAGCTGAACTTCATGCTGCTGATCACAGTCTGTTGAGGCCAGTAAGTCTGTCAGTTTTTAATCCCCGTCACTCTCCATTCTTACTTCATCAGCTTGCCTATGAGGATGTTATGGTAGACAGTGTTGAAAACCTTAATAAAGTCTGAAAATCAATCAGCTTTCTTGGACCTCCCTTCTCTCCAGGACCACATCCCATGTGATTCTTCCACATAGTTCCCTGAAGAGGTCAAAGTCTGCTCTCATGAAGCCCAGAGTTGTGATCCTGATATCTGTCTTACTCTTTCCTCTCGGTATCCTGAACTCCATCATCTCCTGGTCACTGCCACCAACATTGTCCCTGACCTTCACATCCCCAACCAGTCTATCCTCCTTTGCAAGTATGAGGTCCAGCAGAGTGTCTTCCCTTGTTGGTTCCTTGATGACCTGTATCAGGAAGTTATCATCAATGCACTCCTGAGGACCAAGGTCTGTGAACATGAGGCTTCTTCCAGTTGTCTGAGGAAGGCCTCATCTACTTCTCCTGATCTTAGGATCTTAGAATCATAGAATCATAGAGTCATAGAATCATAGAATTGTTTTGGTTGGAAAAGACCTTTAAGATCACAGAATCCAACTGTTAACCCAGCACTGCCAGGGCACCACTAACCCATGGCCCTCAGCACCACATCTCCACATCTTGGAAACCCCTCCAGGGATGGGGACTCCACCACTGCCCTGCCCAGCCTGGCACAGCCCTTCACAGCCCTTCCCACCAAGAAATTCTTCCTCGTGTCCAACCTCAACCTCCCCTGGTGCAACTTGAGGCTCTTTCCTCTTGTCCTGTCACTTGTTCCTTGGGAGAAGAGCCCGACCCCACCTGGCTCCAACCTCCTTTCAGGGAGTTGTTGAGAGCCAGAAGGTCTCCCCTGAGCCTCCTTTGCTGCAAGCTCAACAATTCCATATCCCACAGCCCTGGTGATGACTTCACGCTAACTCAGCAGGACCTTTAGGAGTAAGATAGCAAAACCAGTCTTTGTTCCCTGGCCACTTGACAGTGACAACTAACAAGAAAGATGACCAGTGTCAAAACACAGCAGAGGATTTATGATGTTGACCTTCATCCACAGGGAGCCAGCCCTGAAAGCACTAGCACGTGGCTCCCCACTTACCACAAAACTGCCTCCTATACTCAGGATTGTGACCTGGGAAGCGAGGAAATGCTGTAGCTGATTTTTTCAGGAGACAGATCGAAGAGGACAAAGCCCAGTTTATAACTGCGCATAAACCCAGCTATTAACCACAACGAGGAGAACCTGCTTGATCATTCCAAACTCCAAACACGTTATTGCTGTGACAGCCTGCGAGGAGGTTCCTGCAGAGAAAGACATTCTCGGCGCTGGTGCCTGGTACGGCAGTTGACAGCGTTTGCTCTGTCTCTCTCAGCAGGAGCCTCTCTTGCGAGGGGTGGAAAATGACATTGCTTTTCTTTGCATGTTGATAGCTATTATTTGCGTTATTTGCATGTGGGACACTTGGCAAGGTGAAAAAAAAACCCAACAAACCAACTAACGAGCGGAACTTGGAAAAGGCTTTGCCACGAGCAAGTGATGAATAGTCATAGATCTCAGTTTTGGGCTGGATAATTCAAGTGAAGCAGGAGCTATTTATGTAACTGAGAGCAATGTTAATGGCCTTTGATCAAAGACAGACACATCCTTGCTTTCAGCGTTCTTGGAGATACATCTGAGCCAACTCTGTCAGAAAGTTCTGCCTGCTCCAGGCGCTTGGCAGCAGTAATTAGCAACAGAATGGCCCAAAATTGGTGTAATCATCCCCTGCCTTCATCAAGCCCATGTTTACTGTCCTCTCCTCCAAGGCCTTGGAGTTACCTTGTGCCTAAACTGGCTGGCCTTCGACACAGCCTGAGGCCTAGGTTGCTTCTGAGATCTGCCATCTCACATCCATGTCTCCAGGTGGTTTTAAATAAGCTCAAGTTCAAGGCTGTCTGGGAAACCCCTCCACCCTTTGCAGCCCCTGGGGGTTCTTCTACCCCACATCAGAATTACTGCCCAGCAGAAGACAAATCATCTCTTGACGTCCAGTCCTTCCATAAAGGCAACAGAGCCCTTCACCACGCAGCAGGACGGATGCTGAAGTCTGTCTGGTTTTGCTGCTGGTGAGCACGCTGCCCTGTCTCCTGCCTCTACTTCATCCTTTCCTGTCGTCCAGCCTTGGCATAGCTAAGACTCCACCTCTGGTTTTCTGACCACGAATGCTGCGTAATTCAAGGTTTCCTAATTCCGGCTTCTTGACTTTGGTCTGTCCCTGATGGTGATCCTGGCTTTAAAACAATCATAAAATCATAGAGCCATAGAATCATCTTGGTTGGAAAAGACCTTTCAGATCATTGAGTCCAACCGGTAACCCAGCACTGCCAGGGCACCACTAACCCATGGCCCTCAGCACCACATCTCCACGGCTTGGAAACCCCTCCAGGGATGGGGACTCCACCACTGCCCTGCCCAGCCTGGCACAGCCCTTCGCAACCCGTTTAAGCAAAAAATGGTTCCTCATGTCCAACCTAAATCTCCCCTGGCACAACTTGAGGCCATTTCCTCTTGTCCTATCACTTGTTCCTTGGGAGAAGAGCCTGACCCCACCTGGCTCCAACCTCCTCTCAGGGAGTTGTGCAGAGCCAGAAGGTCTCCCCTGAGCCTCCTTTGCTCCAGGCTCAACACTCCCAGGTCCCTCAGCTGCTCCTCACCACACTTGTGCTCTAGATCTTTCCCCAGCTTCGTTGCCCTTCTCTGGCCACTCTCCAGACCCTCAAGGTCCTTCTTGGAGTGAGGAGCATGTCCCACTAGTAATACCCTGGGTAGTCTTGTATTTTCTAACAGCTGCTTTAAGGGCAGAAAACCACAGATGGAGGCAGCAGGACTTGGGACGTACAATATGCAGCTGGGTCCTACCAACAATGCAGCCAAGTTTACTCTTGAGAATGTTTGAAAATCCAAGGAAATCTGCAGGACCGGAGTACCCCCAGAATTACCCCAAATTAGACAGGTAGCAAATTTATGTTCCTAACCTTTCTTGGGTCCTCTCCTAACAATGGTTTAGCTGGAGCTTCAATGCTTCTGCCTTGGATCAGCTCTGAATTCCCACCACCCCTGCCCTCATTGCCTCTTCAAGTACAAGTACATTTCTTACACATCTCTTCTCTCCATCCTTTCATCTTCTCACTGTTTTTCACATACCTTCTATCTATAAATTCTTCTCTCTCTTCCTGCTTTCTCTTAACTGCAGAGTCCAGAAATTAACAGAGACGTGACTGGATGAAAATGGCACCTTCTCACTCACCACCTCCCTATATATATAGGATTATATCCTGACTTCAGCTCTCAGCAATATTCTGGTTGCAGCAATTTTTTTTCTGCTAACACTGCAGAGCATTCTAGTGATCCACAAAGAGGAGTTTCAGGCAGGTCAGTGCTTTAAAACCTGGATCAGAAGCAAGCAAAATCTTATTTTTTATGAACTTCATCACTGAGCACTGATCTTTCCTACCTGGAACATCGTTAATCCAGTATGAGCTCCTACAAGTTCTGCTGCAGCCCAGTACATGAGGCTGCCTAAGGAGTAAGAAGGTGGGCAAAGGTGGTTTTACCCACGTACTTCTTTCTAGTTAGATCATATTTTATTGCACATCTGTGCATCTGTAAAAATATGTTTTAAAGGGTGTAAGAAGCAGACATGGAAATGATTCCAAGGCTGGAGAATATGCCAGGTTGAAAGGACTTCAAAGAGCTCAATCTGGTTTATCACAAAAAGTTCAAGTGTTGGCTTGAAGCAGGGTAAAAGTCCTTCCACAAGGAGAAAATACTGGTTCCAGAAGAGTTTAATAAGCTAGCAGGGGAGGATTGAAATGGCGGAAGCTAATGCTGGAGGTATTCAGACAGGAGACAAGGTGTCACCTTTTCATGGTGTAGGGGATTAATCATGCGAAAATTATTAGGGAGGTGATGAATTACTAATTTCATAAGGAACAAAGGTCCTTAACCCCAAAGGAAGTTCACATACCTTTGTGGAAGATAATATTTTACACAAATTCTAGTTGCTGGGCTCAAGACTGGAAGAATTGTGTGAAACAAAAGGACTCAAGAAAGCCAGGAAGCCAGACTGTATATGGTGTTCTCAAGATGGTTGGGTTTGATTAACTTCACACCAGGTTGCTCAGACATCTCCAGCTGTTTCAAAGGCATTATCTTCACTCTGAGGGTGGTGAGACCCTGGCACAGGTTGCCCAGGGAAGCTGTGGATGCTCCATCCCTGGAGGTGTTCAAGGCCAGGTTGGATGGGGCTTGGAGCAACCTGGTCTAGTGGGAGGTGTCCCTGCCCATGGCAGGGGGGTGGAACTAGATGATCTTTGAGGTACCTTCCAACCCAAACCATTCCAAGATTCAATGATTCAATGACTATGTGATGTAATGACCCACTCTAAATTAAATTCTATGAATCATCAACAGGAATTGAAACTGAGCTCTGAGAGAGGAAGATGCTCCTGGCGCTACATGAGCCAAACGCCCCTCGGTTCTGTTAGCAGATCCCAGATTTAGTACCGAGAGTGGGAGGTTAGGAAACGCGCCTTGTTATTTATAAACTGAGTGCATCACTTCAGCTTCCAAAATATCGAGCTAGCCTCATCGCTGCCAGGCGTCAGAGAAGCCACAGCACGGGTACTAAGGCCTCTCCTACCAGCTGAGATAGAGAACGCCGGCCACCCGGAGAATTAAGTTGGGGTTAAATTGAAGTCTTCTGGTGCAGAGGAAGAATTGTTTGGCAGCTTTCAGTACAGAATGACTACACGTTTTCTGTCTAAAGACAACTGATTTGGCAAAATGACAATACTTGATGAAATAAGTGTGTGCTTTAAACAATGTATATTAGAACTTTCCGTTATTATATAACATGTTGGGGTTTATAAATATGTATACAGAGTAAAGCCTCTATGTGTGTTTGTTATTGAACCACAGAATGGTTTGGGTGGGAAGGGACTTTTAAGGTCATCGAGTCCATCCCCCCTGCAGGGAGCAGGGACATGTGCAACTAGAGCAGGTTGCTCAGAGCCCCGGCCAACCTCACCTGGAATCCTTCCAGGGATGGGGCAGCGACCACCTCTCTGGGCAACCTGCGCCAGGCTCTCACCACCCTCAGCACCAACAATTTCTTCCTTCTCTCTAGTCTCAATCTTCCTCTTTTAGTTTCAAACCATCACCCCTTGTCCTGTTGCAACAGGCCCTGCTCAAAAGATTGTCCCCATCTTTCTTCTAGGCTCCTTTTAACTATTGAAAGGCCACAAAAAGGTCTTGTCATGCTTCTAATAGTAAATCAAATCTTTAAGGTCTTACTCCATTGTTCATGATCTACACAGGCAAAAACGTAAGTTAAATTTTTCTGCTATTTGAGAATTTGTGAAATGAACCTGAGAATTTGCCTTAGGATTTGAGAATATCCACCAGAGAAGATGCTGAGCACATGCTCTAGCTGATGCTGCCGTATGGGGTTGGACTAGATGACCTCCAGAAGTCCCTTCCAACCTCAACAGTTCTGTGATTGTATGAACTTGATCCCTTTGCACAGGACTTGCCTTGTCATTCATGAGTTGATGGTTCAGTGGAGTCCATGTGCTCATCTTGGTCTGTAGCTTGGGGCCATCCATGTTTCTAGGAGGTGCAAATGCCATAGATACGGGAAGGAGATGGTGGCTCCACTGACGTCTTACCAGAACCAATGGCTACAACAATTAAACAAAGACCAACATTATCTCTGTGCTTCTCCATTACAGTATGTTAGTGAAAAGCAAATTATTTTAAGAAGGAACCCAACGATTTCACAGCAAAGCAATGATACCAGGAAAATTACTTGGAAGTCAGTTAGGGTAAGGCCTTTTATTTGGTGTACCCACTGTAACCATGCCAGTAAAGGTCAGATTTCCTGATGAACCTCAGTACACTAATGCAATATAAACACGTAATAATTAAGCAGGTCTTCGCCATCACGATTATTATTGAATATGCCTCTGATTTCTTGCTGCATGAATGATCACAACAGGGTATTTACAGTGAGCTAGAACATACACCAGATTGCTCTTTCCAGTTGTTGGCACTGAGAATTGCAGATACTTTGTGCATCTACTTCATCCACTTCAGACCTGTTGGAGCAGCACCAGAGGAGGCCATGAAGATGACCTGAGGGCTGGAACACTTCTCCTATGAGGCCAGGCTGAGAGTTGGGGTTGTGCAGCCTGGAGAAGAGAAGGCTCCAGGGAGCAGCCTTTCAGTATCTCCTGGGGGCCTACAAGAAAGCAGGGGAGGGACTTTTTTACAAGGACTTGTAGTGATAGAACAAGGGGTGATGGCTTCAAACTGGAAGAGGAGAGATTTAGATTGGAAATTAGGAAGAAATTCTTCACTCTGAGGGTGGTGAGACCCTGGCACAGGTTGCCCAGGGGCGTTGTGGACGCTTCATCCCTGGAGGTGTTCAAGGCCAGGTTAGATGGGGCCTTGAGCAACCTGGTCTAGCAGGAGATAGCCCTGCCCATGGCAGGGGGGTTGGAACTAGATGATCTTTGAGGTCCCTTCCAACCCAAACCATTCTAGGATTCCATGATTCAGTGACAGTAGGTGGGTTTTCACTGGTTGTGATGGGCATATAATGCCAAGTCTCAAAGGACCAATTAGTTTCTGTAACAATTAACTGAAAGGATGAGATCCAGAATGGTTCAGAATTGACTGAAATCTCTCAGGGTCCTGTCTTCAGGAAGATTGGTGCTGATGGTTTGGACTGACCGTGCTGCTCTTTTCAACAAAAATTTCTACGTGAAGTAAATCAGACATTTAACAAAATTTTCCCTTCCCTTTTCTGACCACAAGTAGCTGGACTTTGCTCAGACAAAGTCATTTCTTCATAAATTCTTGCCCAAAAATAGCAAAAGCTTTTTTTCCTTCATCTTCCCTCCTGCAGCTGGATCCAGCAGGATAATGTCATTGCTCACCTCAGGCTCTCAATATCCAGACCGGAGGCTTAAGCTGCAGCAGCTTGAAAACCAAGTAATTTCTTTACCACATTAAAAAATATCTCATTTCCCTTCATACAGTTATTAGGCAATTTTTCTGTAAACACCTCAGATGGCTTTAAAGCTTCATGGTGGTCAGGTGAATAATAGGATTCTTGGAACAACAGAAAAGGCAAATTCACTAAGGAACTCCAACATGTATTGCCAGCCTACCCTGAACCCAAGCACCTCCAAACCCACCCAGCAAAAGGACCTTTCCAGCTAAAGAGGCTCACAAGACACATCTTCATGCAAGTCCAATCCCCCTTCCTTACCCAGACAAAATTCCTCTCTATATCAAAGGAAGATTCATCTTCAAAACCCACTGTAGGATCTGTCTGGGCACATCACCTTTTTAAAGTTTTTCCTCCTTTTCTTTCCTAAGTTATTATGGAATCAAAGAAATACCAAGAAAACGATGAAAAATCTGTTCTTTCTCCCTGCATCTGGTGATGTCATCTGGTCCGTGGTTAGGGAAGAACTTGATCGCAAGAGTCTCATTTCTTTATTTTTTTTTTGCTAGAGATCCTTAAATAACTTATTGCCCACACGCTGCCGTTTTAACTTCGCAGAGAGAAACCACTGAAAGCTAGAAGACTTAATAAGAAAGCGTCACGTTCTGCAGTTGGCCAACGTTAGAGGCTTCTTGTGCAACCAAGTAGGTGCGTTTGGGATCCGCATTGGGACGGGATCGCTTACTGGGTTGGTTTTTGTTTTGTTTTTCCGCAAGGCCCCTGCCCTTCTCGATGCACAGAAGCACAACACGACAAGCTAAAGAAACAGCTCCAGTGCCAAAAAAACAGGTTTGGGCAACCATGTCCTGTTTTTCAGGGACAACCTTCTACATTAGTCACAAAACCATCCGTTGTCACTGCAGCACACTCCCAACCTTGGATTCGCGTCCCAGTTTCCCTACGCGGAAAGGTTTTCTTGGTGCTGGAGCAGCTGTGTCCAAAAAGTACCTCCATGAGCTGCCCAGTCAGTTGTGCCTCTGGACCTTACTATGCATCTTCTGTGCAAAAATGTGGCTCAGAAGACACCCAGCAGAAGCCACGTTCCCAGCTGCACACAGAATCACAGAATCATTTAGGTTGGAAAAGACCTCTAGGATCATAAAGTCCAACCTTCATCCCAACATCTCCCTGTCCCAGAGTGCCACATCTATTCATTTTTTGAATGCCACCACGGATGGTGACTCCACCACTTCCCCAGGAAGCCCCTTCCAGGGCTTGACCACTCTTTCAGTAAATAATTTTTTCCTAATATCCAATCTAAACCTCCCCTGATGCAACTTGAGGCCACTTCCTCTTGTCCTGTCATTAGTTACTTGGCAGAAGAGACCAGCACCAGCCTCGCTACAACCTGCTTTCAGGTAGTTGTAGAGAGCAATGAGGTCTCCTCTCAGCCTCCTCTTCTCCAAGCTAAACAAGCCCAGCTCCCTCAGGCGCTCCATGCCATAAAACTGCCCGAATTGCACTGGATGTTCGAGCAGGATGTGGAAACAGGGCTGCAAAGGCAGCAAAGGTACCACCAGGCAAAAAGGTGAGGGTAGCCAACCATTTTAACTTGGTAGGTGATGTCCCAGGCTGACATCCTTCCGTCGCTACCCCTTCGCTAGCATAGTTGTGCAACTGCTGCTCGCACTGCTACTCGTGTCCCCAGCTATGCTCAAAATCCCGATGAAGGGATGGCGGCAACCCCAAGTCCAACCTCAGCGGTGTGTGTTTACAGGATGAGTTCTTTGGTGATAGTTGGGACAGTGCAGTGTCACTTTGGAGCACATGTTTTAGTGGGATTCCTCAAACAAGTGCTGTACGTGCTGGGACTCAGCACGCTTACTTACAGGGACAAGCGGTGCCCCTCAGGGGTCCATACTGGGACCAGTGCTGTTTGATATCTTCATCAGTGACAAAGGCGGTGGGATCAAGGGCACCCTCATGAAGGTTACAGATGACACCAGCTGAGTGGTGCAGCTGATTTGCTAGAAGGATGAGGTGTCATCCAGAGGGACCTTGATGAGCTCAAGAAGTGGCCACATGTGAACCTCCTGTGGTTCAACAAGGCCAAGGGCAGGGTCCTGCACCTGGGTCAGGGCAACCCCCAGTGTCAGCACAGGCTGGGGATGAAGGGCTGGAGAGCAGCCCTGTGGAGAAGGACCTGGAGATGCTGGGGGGTGAGAAGCTGGAGCTGAGCTGGCCCCGTGCGCTTGCAGCCCAGAGCCATTTTCTATTTCTTCTGCAACAGTCGTTATCTTTGGACTGGCTGCCCAAAAAAACATTCCAGAAATTGCTCCAGCTTGTTTTTCACGTATCCTGGGATGAAATTCATCAAGCTCAGCTGATCTGAAAACATTCAACCAGCAAGAGAGGTGAGATGAAGTTGACAAGAAACCAAGCTTTAAATATACATATAAGGAAAGTGCTGGTTCACTACCCGAAGAAGGAAAGCCGTAGATGGTTAAAAAAAATCTATTATCCTTCTTCTAGAAAAAAAAAGGCAATGAAGAGGCAGGTGGCAGGCACAGCAAATACCAGTACAAGAGAGATCTGGGGGAAAGACCAAGGTGTGTGGGTATATACGGTGTTCTCAATTTAGGGTTGACGGTTGGACTTGATGGTCTTAGAGATCTTTTCCAGCCTTAATGATTCTATGATTAACTTCACACCACGTTGGTCAGAGATCTCCAGGTGTTCCAAAGCCATTATCTTCAAAATGAGGGTGGTGAGATACTGGCACAGGTTGCCCAGGGGGGTTGTGGATGTTCCATCCGTGGATGTATTCAAGGCCAGGTTGGATGGGGCTTGGAGCAACCTAGTGGGAGGTGTCCCTGCCCATGGCAGGGGGGTTGGAACTAGATGATTTTTGAGGTCCCTTCCCACCCAAACCATTCTATGATTTTATGATCTGACACAGTTTGCAGAGAGCAGGTGAGCCTGGCAGAGAGCAGGTCCTTCTGGGTTACTACAGGCAGAGAGTACCTAGGAACAATTCACAGTTCAAGTCAAAGGATATATGGAGTGGAGATCCCAGAGACTTGTGCTTTTTGAGATGTATGACGAAGACATACACTCAATTTGCAGGGCAGGAAAGACGAATGGCACCTACCAACGAGACATTCCCACGACTGCTCGAAATCCTGCTGAAGCCAATGGAAATACTTCCACTGATTTCAGCACAAGTTGGGTCAAGCCCTTGGTTTAAAAAATTCACGGTTGCATTTAAGAAAGATTAACCAAAGGAATCGTTTCCTTTAGCTGGGTTAATCTCTGCTCAACCTTCTGGAATGGCATTCCAGAGGTGAGTGCAAACCCTACTCAAAACAAGTCCTTCAGAAGCAGACCTGCTTTATTCATGGCTTTGACCACATCCCTGTAGCAGGGGTTCAGCAGAGCCTGGTGCACTCAGAGGTTTCAGGGTGCATTTGCTAGAGAAAGAGCCTAATCACCTTAATCCACATGATGACATGGAGGAGTTCCGTTGCGGATAAGCAGAATTTAACTGAATTGATCTCAAGCTCAGGCAGGAAAGTCATTTTTATTGTAAATTATTATATCAACAAGAAAGTGTGATGATTGATGCTATGGAAGAAATGCTTTAAACAGGAACACTCATTCCAAGAAGGACCTTGAGGGGCTGGAGAGTGGCCAGAGAAGGGCAACGAAGCTGGGGAAGGGTCTAGAGCACAAGTGTGGTGAGGAGCAGCTGAGGGACCTTAAGCCTGGAGCAAAGGAGGTTCAGAGGAGAGCTTCTCGCTCTCAACAGCTCCCTGGAAGGAGGTTGGAGCCAGGTGGGGGTTGGGCTCTTCTCCCAAGGAACAAGCAACAGGACAAGAGGAAACGTCCTCAAGTTGTACCAGAGTAGGTTTAGTTGGACATGAGGTACAATTTCTTCATGGCAAGGGTTGTGAAGTGCAGTCGCAGGCTGCCTAGGGCAGTGGTGGAGTCCCCATCCCTGGAGGGGTTTCCAAGCCGTGGAGATGTGGTGCTGAGGGCCATGGGTTAGTGGTGCCCTGGCAGTGCTGGGTTAATGGTTGGACTTGATGATCTTAAAGGTCTCTTCCAACCCAAATGATCCTATGGTTCTATGACTTGTGCTCTAGACCATTCACCAGGTTTGTTGCCCTTCTTTGGACACACTCCAGCACCTCAATGTCCTTCTTGGAAAGAGAGACCCAAGGGCCCTCTTTTAGTGAGGTACCCCTCTGATCGCCCTAACCTCAGGCACTGAATATCTAACTCTGCATTCCTCACTGCTCCGTGATTGCCACCAAGGCATCGGTAGCTCCATAGACCATCTCAGAGGTGATACTCTCTAATGACCAACAGACACAAAATCCCTTGTGCTCCTCCATACCATTGCCCTCTACCAATGTCCTTGCTGTGCTGCTTCCATACCCATTCTCTTCATAACCGTGGCTCAAAGCAGGATCAGAAGAGGTTCAGACTAGATATTAGAAAACGTTTCTTTACTGAGAGGTGTGACAGGTGCACTCAACCTTCCTTATCCAAACTCACAGCAGTTTGGTACAGGCTCCAGAAGAGATAAAGGCCTAAGCCGTAGCTGGGCCAAGAGCTCTCTAGGAAACACACAAAGAAGCAGAGTGACCCCATAAGCATCAAGGTAAGAGCTTGGAACAGCGATCATGCAATTAATGCATGAATAGGAGGTGGCTCCTCCAAGACTCATTTATCAAGGAACAAAGAAAGTTGTGTGGACAACCTTTCCCACTGTAGGCAATTTGACTATGAGCCAACTATTCTATCCCATAAATATTGCACCCAACGTGAGTCTTCTTTGAGTCCTCTGCGTGGCGGTGATCTCCCCTTGAGCTAGGACACCTCTCAAGGTTTCTCCTGAAAGCAATGAGATCTTTCATCAATGACAGATTGTTGGATGAGCCCAGTTTGAGTTCTCCCTGGACAGCAACTGGGCTGCACGCCAGGCAACTCTCCCCTTGAGCAGGTCGCCTCTCAAGGTTTGAGATTCCTTATGCAAGACTAAGAGATCCTTCCTTACCCAAGGTGGTGAGAGCCCTTACCTACAGCAGATCCTCAGTAAGTGACTGGTGGCATGATGAGTTAATACTAATGCATCTATATCCTTTAGACTTAAACCGTTGACCAAGTCTAGGACTAAGTCTGCAGCCAGCAGCACCTAGACTCCTCTCTGAGAAGCCATTTAGAAAGCAAGGGGGTCCATTCTGCACCTTGTGTCTCAACAGGGGGTCTTTCTAACCCTTTGTAGCCATTAGAGGTGAATCATTGACCATGTCTGGGACTAAGATTTGATTTAGCCCCACCTAAGCCCTATCCGGAGTTTAGAAAGCAAGAAGGTCCCCTCTGAACCTCCTGACTCAACGGGAGCATCTCCCTCAGCCTTTTGCATCTCCGATCTCTGTGTAAATCGTGCTAAATTGATTCTAACTCAATTGTCCTTTGTATGTTCCTTCCAGGTAGTAACAGAGTGGACCTTGCCATCGAACTCTGTTAAAGTCACACGTTTACAAAATCGTATTAAAATGACTTTTGCTAATCCCTTGGGTGGTGGTGGTTCTAAGTCACTCATCTGCGACAAGAGGGTGGGTGAACACTGGAACAGGCTTCCTAGAGAGGTGGTCGATGGCCCAAGCCTGTCAGTGCTTAAGAGGCATTTGGACAATGCCCTTAATAATATGCTTTGACTTTTGATCAGCCCAGAAGTGGTCAGACAGTTGGAACAGAAGATCACTGTAGGTCCTTTCCAACTATCCTATCTTATCCTATCCCATCCTGTCCTATCCTATCCTAGCCCATCCCATCCTACCCTTTCCCCTTTACCCCACAGTGTCACTCAGCTCCAAAGGACCAAAGGTCCCTCTTTGGTCTCCAGTAGCCCCAGCAATCTCCCCTTCCTGGTGGTGTCACTGCTCTCCTTTGTGTGCCTGTTACAGATGTTCTCCAGGAGCTGTTCCAAGCCCAGAAGCACTAACTTCTGCTCCTGCTTCACATCAGTCTCCTTGTGTCCTGCAGGGTCAATGTCCTCTCAGGAGCTGTCACAGCACTGCATAGTCCCAATGGCATTACACCCAGGGGAACAGATCAGTATTGATCCCAAAGACCTTTTCTCCCCTAAATGAGACAACAGCAAGGTCCCTGTTTTCCCTAGAGAATAAACCATTTATCTTTCTACACCAAAGCTCACTGGATTTATATTCTGTTATGCAGATGGATGATCCACAATGCTCTTACTTCCAAGTCCACCAGAACTTTCCTAGTCCTGCAGCACATACAGCCACACTGCCCAGTGTCCTCATGTTCTGTGATGCCCCAGTAACTTTCCCCAACCCATGTTAGAAGGTGGCAAAATCCCCTCAGGCCCCAGGCCTGACCCTGCAGGCAGAACCTGCAGGCAGAACCTGCCAGGTTCTTTGTGCCTCAATGTCTCCCCACTGTAGCGTTTATACCTTCTCCACTGGGTGCACTGGAGAACACCCATTCCTCACAGCATGGGCCATTCTTGGTGCACACCAGGGTCTGCATCATCCCATCAGACTCCCTCCCTGCATCCTATAGAATCTGCTATAGAATCACAGAATGGTTCGGGTGGGAAGGGACCGTTACAGATCATCGAGTCCAACCCCCCTGCAGGGAGCAGGGACATCTGCAACTAGAGCAGGTTGCTCAGAGCCATGGCCAACCTCACCTGGAATCCTTCCAGGGATGGGGCAGCGACCACCTCTCTGGGCAACCTGCGCCAGGCTCTCACCACCCTCAGCAGAAACAATCTCTTCCTTCTCTCTAGTCCAAATCTCCCTCTTAGTTTCAAACCATCCCCCCTTGTCCTGTCCCAACAGGCCCTGCTCA